>SRPQ01000150.1:0-40766 GCA_018360075.1 Claviceps cyperi
AGAAGGGTGCAAGAGTGTATTTTTTTTTTTTTTTTTTTTTTTTTTTCGGGACCTTCTCTTTCCAATCGCGAGGCGACGGAGGTTGGGCAAGTTGGCAACAGAGAAGCCATGACACGGGGCTCGCCAGAAGAAAACAACGTACAGTCGCTCTGCGCCGCCTCCCAAGACTTCATCATGGCCGTGCTGATGGCCTTCACAGTCCGGTGCCGCCACCCGTCCAAAAAGACGACATCATCCTCCACAAGCAGCATGTACGGAGCCGCCAACTTGGCGCATTCCTCCATCAAGATGGAGTAGTCGAACTTGGACTTGACAGCATGGCTCCGGTTCTCCTCCATGCGCATAGCCAAGGCTAGTCGCTCAGCGCTGTCATGATACGAAGGCAGGCTGTCCACCATTTTGACCAGCCACGGCTCGCCATGATCAGTGTGCTGTGTCTGGTTCGTGTGAGCCAGCAGGACCACGAACCGGAGCCGATCGCGCTCCTCGTCACGGAGGCCATGCTGGAGAGAGCCCAGAGTGACCTTGAGATAGGAGATGCCTGCCCGTTGCACCGACGGAATCCCTATGCATAGTTCGGGCGAACGGATTGTCGCGTTTTCCCCTCCCACGCGCGCGCCCTTCGCCATGGAGTCGGCATATCGTCTTGCTTCCTGGATCCGCTCTGTTGAGTAGGACGGCGCATGTGCTCTCTGTGCCTGGAAGAATTGAGAGGTCGGGTCTCTCCAACAGGTGGAGCGGACGTAGACTATGCCAACGGAATACTGTGCAAAAAGCCGTGTTAGTACTGGGTTCAGTGCCGTCGTCCATACTTCGCGTGGTTTGCCGTTGCCGATCGGAGCTTCTCCAGGTACGGATTCAAAGATATCACATCACGTTTCACCATCAAGATTCATGATGATACTCCACGAGCAGCAACACGATATCAAGATCCACAGTGTATGAAAACATCAAGCTACACCCGCTTCGATGTATGTATCTGCTCACCAGGAGAAGAAACCCCACAACAAGCGACGCGCTGGACGAGGCATGATGGAGAACCGCGTATGTAAGCTTCATGGGGGAGAAACGGTCGGCTCAGGCGTCTCAACAACGAGTGTTTCAACAATGGACGTCTCAACAGTCTCAACACAGGGCGCTTTTCGCAGCGGGCAACAAAGCGTCTGTGCATGATGTTGGGCCCTTGGGAACCTCGAGACAGGCACATGACGGGAGAAAAAGAAGCAAGTATGTTTCCGCCAACCACCTGCTCAGTGGCTACACAGCAATGTCACGCTCCCTTGATTACCTACTTTCTTTTCATGCCCTTTCACGTTTCAGCCGACCAACGTCGTTCTCCCATTACGGTTGCAGGTCCGCAGGAAACTTGGCTCAAGGTTTTGGAGGTGTCACCGTGGCGGGCAAGTATCCAGCCAATGAACACGCGTCATGTAAGATGTGTTTCTTGGCAGCAATGCCGTGGCCCGTGTGTGCGATGTTGGATCAGTCAGCTTAGTGGGGCACTGGAAGCTCTGCGGAGAACCTCGGTACATAGGTACATACATATCTACAGGAATGTACAGTGGGCCCCGCACAAATAACACAAAACTTCCTCCACTTTTCGACGCAACGCGTCAATTTACCTTCATTCACAAACCAACCCATCATCTTTGAGCAGTCATGGAGACGCCAGAACGCCCTTTAAAACCATCCAAAAAACATTCGACGCCACGCACTAGGAATCGCCTGTGTTCAGCACTTACCGCAGGCAAATCGGCCACTCAGATCGCTCAAAAGGTGGTGATTCTCCCAAGCCTCGTATATGGCATTAAAAAACGCTTCACGAAACAAGACTGGGGAATTTCACGGAAAGGGCGAGGACGTGCGAAAAAGCTATCGAAAATTAATATGCGACGTATTCAGACATACATAAACCAAAAACCCTTCACTACAACTAGAGAGCTTATGGAAGCATGCGCTCCTCATGTTTCTACGGACACAATTGCACGACGCCTCAAGAAAGAGGGGGTCATGCATCGCAAAGCCGCACAGCGCCCTGTTTAACTGAAGAACATGCCCAACTAAGACTCCAATTTGCGCTCAAGTATCGTGACAAGCCGCTTGCGTGGTTTCGTCGCGTACTATGGACAGATGAATGCGCTGTTGCGCGCGGCGATGGACAGATCCAGGCGTGGGTTTGGCGCCCTGCAGGTCAGAACTGCACGTTGAACTTGTATTTACGATAACTCGGATTCTAACCAAGGGATTGTACTCATTTCAGGCTCAAAAGCAATCGAGTTCGATTACGTACAAGCTAGAGTCAAAAAAACTCGACATAGCCTTATGTTTTGGGGTGGAATTCGCTACGGCAATCAGGGTCTTCTCGTTGTCCTCCCGGGGGACCCCGACTCAAAGAAAGGCGTCGCCACAAGCGCGGCTTACCGTGATCACCTTGAAGAATACCTTCCAATCATGCTCGAGAGTGACACTATCTTCATGCATGACAATGCGCCGATGCAGACTGCCAAAATCGTGAAAGATTGCCTCGGGGAGCTAGGGGTGACTCCTCTGGACTGACCGCCATACAGCCCCGACCTGAATCCCATTGAGAATCTATGGGCATGCTTGAAACAGCGAATTTTTAAACGGGATCCGAATATGGCCCATATGAAGAAGTTCCAGGCCGCGTTAGAGCACCTCGAAAAGTGGTGTTGGGCGTTATTTTTCTAGAGGGGCTGTAGGCATTTATGTACCTCCTTTCGGAGTCCTTCGTCTGACATCGTCAAGTTCTTGTAGTATGATTATTGTCAGAATAATAGATGTAGAATAGATGATTGTACAATAACTGCTTCGACGAACGCCCGTAGGCATAGAGCGTTTTCGAGCGCCGTAATCTTAACCAATTTTGATATACGATAATTCTCGAGGCGGTCTTGACAAAGGCCATTCCATTCCGTAGTACACATTGCTGTGGGAAGTCAAGAAGCTCGTCAAGGGCTGCGTCGTGGGGAACAATGATGAGGGTATTTGCGGGAAGCTCAGAACAGGGATCAAAACATCATGATAAAGAAGTTGAAGTGAGAGGGATCCGTTGATGAGATTTCAATGGTTACTGATGATACGAGGGCAAGGTGATGTTGATGATGTTGATTGAAAGAAGAACTTCTGCGAGCCGCCGCCCGAGGGTGTTGTCATAGGGAGAGGAGGAGGAGGTACGGAGTATGAGGTACCTTAGGTACCTGTGTAATCAAAAGCTCTACTTCTATGGCGCCAAGAACGGCTGGCCCCACCTCTACGGCCGCAAAAGCTACGGAGTACGGAGTAGGTACCTAGGTGAGCTAGGTAGGTACCTGCTACATATATTAGGAGATACCTACCTGACCTGAGGTAATGTATGGCGCATGTGGCAGTGATTCTATCACCAGGAAGTAAACATCGTGAACAGGTACTGAAGGGGCTCTACATTCTTACACAATGAGGCCTTTTCAATGGTAGATTATGTAATTTCACGCGTCATTATGGTGCCTGTCATACCGGCAGATTGCACGGAAACTTGGGATGAGGGGAATTGTAGCGTGCGAAACGTATGGAAGTACGGAGTACCTGCGCAATACATAAACGGACCCAGTGACGTAGAATAATGTCACGTGATGCACCAACTCCTGCTTCCCGTTTTCCTGGCCTTGGCGCCTCAAAAGCCTGGACGACGTCACTGACTTCCACGATCCCAACTGGCGCTGTTCATGTTCGACTCCATTGCTGTCCATATCACCTTCGTCTCAGCTCGATCGATCGTGAGGTAATGCGCTGATCGCTGTATCTGTCGAAAAGCTTCACTTGAATCTCATCTTGCCGCCCAATCCTCATGGTGATGCCCCGCGGCGGCGCCAAGATCGGCGCGCATCCCCCAGACCAGGTCAACAAGACGGCCCATGAGTCCGCGCCGCCTCGCAATTCGCCCTTTCTTCCCACGCCAGTAGAACGACTGTTTCTTGGCCTATTCCCTATCATTCTCGTCTTTGGGACCCTTTTCTCGGCTGTATCACCACAGACACGATCGGCGCCCTACGATGCTATCACGCAGTCTCACTCGCAAGATCCCAACCTAGCACCTAGCTATTTTGCGCGCAAGTCCAACATCTTCAATGTCCTGTTCGTCAAGCGTGGCTGGGGATGGACAACATTCGCCTTCTACTTTTTTCTGTTGACGCATCCAAGCGGGGGCTCAGGAGGCCTCGATCTGACTCCGCGCCGATTGCGGGCCATTCTTCGATGGGCCGCCGTAACGGGCTGGTGGTTCCTAGTCACGCAGTGGTTCTTTGGTGCACCTCTTATTGATCGGGGCTTCCTCTGGACAGGTGGGAGGTGCGACTTGGTGCAGCAGGAAATTAGGATGGGAGACGCTGGGGTGAGGGATGTCCTGACAGCTGTTTCATGCAAGGCATCAGGTGGGAGATGGAGCGGCGGGCACGACATCTCTGGGCATGTTTTCTTACTTGTGCTGGGCATCTCGTTCCTGGTGCAGGAGATTGGATGGACAGTCGGACGGTGGGCGAGCCGATCCATAGAGGAGCGCTGCGTCATCATGTATGACGGCGCACTGAAGGGTGCTCATGTCGTGGCCGAGACGGAGGCTGGACAGGGACGGGGTAATCACTCGCTGGGGATTGGGGGTAAGACGGCGGTATCAATAGCTGCACTGCAGTCGTGGATGCTACTGATGACGGCTATATACTTCCACACTTGGTTCGAAAAGGTATGTTGTCCTCTCAGTCTTCGAACATGAAAATAGGGTCCGGCGCTAAATGAAAACGACATTAGCTCACGGGATTGCTGACTGCGCTCATCGGCATTTACGTGGTCTACGTAGTGCCGCGGTTTGTGCCTGCAGTGAGGGGAGTTATCGGGCTTCCGGGAATGTAGGCGCTTCATCCGGGGAGGTGCAGCGAACGAAGCTGTGGAGCAGTATTTCCTAGGCAGAAACGTCTCGGTAGCTCGATACGGCCTGTAGTGTCGTGCAGAGTGGCCGTCTGATGTGAGTCGTGACCACCTGTTTGGCGCTGGGCTTCGTATGTAGCTACATATCAAGCTGCATGCAGCATGTACGTACATGTAACATACCCACCCACCTGCCATACGTCGCTAGCGACCGCCGACGCCTTCGTTATCGGTATTATAAATGCCTCACAATAACTGAGCAACCAGAGAAAGAAATTATCCAGTGTCGTACTTGGCAAACCGCAAGGGTGCTTCAACATGAAAAATCGGCAGCTTCCCATCTTCTGGCGGCTTGTTGAGCCCCTTGTGAGTGTACAGTGTACGTCATACGCACATGACGCTCTGCCATGTGAGACTTTGTTTTGCACAGCATCAAAATCATGCCACCCACACAATTCTCTCGATACTCACGTGATTCCAAATACGTGGCAACAGTTGCACTACTCTGAGGCGGTGAAGTTTCGCCTCAGCACTACCATCAACAGATACCGCGGCAACAGCAGATATCTTTTTCACATAACAATGATAGATGGGTGCGAAAAGCTTCCTCCGAGAAGACAAACGGATTGATCCAAAGATGTGTAAGGAAGACCCACGGGAAACAGAGAGTTCAAGCACAGTAGAAACTATAGTAGACTACATACGTACTCTACGTCGTCTGGTCATTAAGTAGTTAGACCCGGAGAATTGTCTCGGATAACTATACGAAACTTCCCCACCGGCTGCAATATGTAGCTCCGTAGGTAGGATCGTGAGTTTATAGTATGTACTGTTGTCACAAATAATGAGGTTTTTGGGTGATGGTGTGCTTGTATCGATTGATCGTGACTTATGATTGTGTATCCTCGTCGTCGTAAGGGGCCATTCTAATTACAAAATATATCAGACGGGTGCACAGTGGTAGACGCCTTATATTCACTATAAGGTGACTCAAGGTTAATTCTTGTCGCAGGGTATAAGGGGGTAAATAAAGCACATCAGAGTGGCCAGACGGCTGCGCCCATTCTTTTGTGCGATAATTCTTAACCATTAACCCAATCTGTCAACACCGCAGTTTACACTGCGATTCCTTAACACTGCCCCTGAGTGCATATCGCGATGTTGGCTTCTTCCTGCATAGCTTGCAGTGCTCGGCGTGAATCTACTTTGAGAGTCACATTTGGCTTTTGAACCTCCCGAATGCGATCCTGCCAAGTGGCTTTGTCATGCCGTCTGCAACCATCTCGTCCATGGGAATGAAGTCGGCGACGGGACGAGCACTTCATGCGCTTCTTGGATCGACGGGAGTTGCTCGTCTTGCTCTTTGATTTATAGAGCTTGCCCTCCATCGCCATGCGCAAGATTCGTGCATGTTCTCTCGATGGTTCTCGGAATGGGCAATCTTCTATCAATTGCTTGGTGGAGTTTTACAACAGTAGCAGGTACCCGACCTGCCTTCATCAGAGCTATTTCTATTCCTTCTGGTATGGTGTTTGGGTGTCGGTATGTGCCGGTCTGTCGTTGTGCCGCATTGGCACGTTCCTTGCTGCCGTTAAAGACCAGCAACTGGGCTTCTTTTCTCTTGGAAAATCCTAAGTTTTTCCTGAATCGAGAGAGATGGATTCATTGTATTCCACGTGGCGGCGGACATCACGTGATGTAAGCCACTCCGCCGAGCCGACGAGTCACGTCACAAGTTACAACATTAGGAGGTACACAACAGGTAAGGTACCACCGTACCACAACTCATTCGCACTCACCGTGTCCTTTGTTGAAAGCAACTCTAGTATTGACGCGTCTGTTCCAGAAAGGTGACGTGTATCCTGTTGTGTTTATTCCGTCGAATGGCATATGCAGTCGACTCCTTTCGCCACACCCTGCAGGCTCGCGAACTCCAACTGGCAACACGCCCTTCCTCCACGACCACCATGCCATCACAGCCTCTCCAACCGCCCGCCCATCTGCGAGAGCTCGTCCAGACTCGGTTTGCAAAGGCTCTAGCAGTCGGCGACTTGTACTACTACGCCACGCAAGCCACGCTACTTCGCGTTGGCCAAGTCCATGTGCGTCCTCACTGCACATGTGTTGTGACTCTCCCTCTGACAGCTTCCTGTCACTGAGGCAGCGCCCCCAAAATGCTTGTCACAACATTCTGTATTCACACATGTGCCTATTTTAGTTCCAGCTCCGATTTTCACCTGCGCTGGCTGAAAAGTCGGCTGTCAAATCCCAGCCATCGAGGTCAAGCCCGCCGTCACACTCACAGTCTATCGTGGATCCATTCGCTCACCCTTCTCCGTCACTTTTCCTGTCAGACCTCGGAGACTCGCACTACCTTGTCTTGAATAAGTTTGCCGTCGTTTCAGGTCACTTCATTCTCGCGACTAGGGCGTTCCGACCCCAGAACCATGTCTTGGAGGAGACCGATCTGGAGGCCACGATGGCCTGCATCAAGGCTTATGGGCCAGGACAGCT
This sequence comes from Claviceps cyperi, assembly GCA_018360075.1. NCBI lineage: Eukaryota > Fungi > Ascomycota > Sordariomycetes > Hypocreales > Clavicipitaceae > Claviceps > Claviceps cyperi. The sequence continues at coordinate 7,432 of SRPQ01000150.1, forward strand.
CAAAGAGGCAGGTCACGAGCGTGATGGGCTGTTCGCCTTCTTTAACTCGGGAGAGCATTCGGGTGCTAGTCAGCCCCACCGACACCTGCAGTTCTTACCCGTGGACCAGATGAGGGAGGGTCTTGGGAGTAAGGAAACATCGTGGGGGGTGTTGGCTAGTCAAGGTCTTGAGGCAGAGAAACAGCTTTTTTTCCGGGTGTTCTCTGAAGAGATCCGGTTGGACATGGCCGCAATTGAGGTGCATGAAGTTTATCTGCGCTTGTATCGCCGAGCCTGTCGGGCAGTGCGGTTGATGCGCGAGGGGAAGAATAATCAGAACGTGAACGATGAGAAGAATGATGCCGATGCGGAAGTTGATGCCAGTAGTCGCGTTGATGGCGGTGTCGATGGCGCTGGTGCTGGTGCTGGTGTCGACCATGTCCCAGAGGAGGGTCCCGCGCTCATTAGCTATAACCTGGGCTTGACCAGTACGAGAATGGTACTCTGTCCACGCCTCTCTGAGGGTGGCTCAGTGCTTGACCAAGACGGACACGAGGTTGGCAGATTGTCCTTGAATGGGACATTGTTGGCCGGTACAGCGCTGGTCAAGAATGTGGTGGAATGGGATACGCTGAGGGGTCAGCCCAGTAGACTGGTAGACGTGCTTAGGAGGATCGGGATTCCGAAAGACTAGCAATATTGACGGCCAACGCCAGCAAGTCAAATTTGGCTGATGCCGGGTATCAGATGCTATTTAGAGGGGGGCCCGGGGGCCGGCGCTTAGGCACGGTGACTGGGAGTGGACGGCTATTGCGGCGGCGGTAACTATTCAGGCACATGCCGCGCTTGCAACAACAACAAAAGGTTTCTTACGTCCTCCCACAGCCCTGCTTCTGATGTATCGTTCCGAAATCACTACCTGAGTACGCCAACAAGCCAGTCAGCTAACCAGTTGGCAGTCCCTTTCTGGCACAGCTGCTACGTTATACCTACTGATACTCAGTCACACGGTACACCTGTGCATCATACCATCGTAACTCATTACCCGTCCACATAAGGAAAGTCTTCTCGCCTAATGAAACGAACTTCTTCGCTCAGGTCTTTCACCGTGTCACGCCCAAGAATCAAGATTCTGATGTATGCTTCAAAATCTTGTGCTTCTTCTTCACTGAAATGATATTGGGAAATTCCACATAATGCAATTATGTTGCACAAAAGAATGGACGCAGCCGTCTGGCCACTCTGATGTGCTTCGTTTACCCCTATATACCCTGTGATAAATTATTAATAGACAAATTGATAACGAGGTACAAAGCTCTTCACCGAAAATTCAGCTGCTTTTTTTAATTGGAGTCGCTCCCATCCAATGTCACGATAAGGCTGTGAACAGAAGCTCAAACAGGCTCTCAATATATTCTATCTTCGTCAAGCATGGAGGAGAAAGAAAAGGAGAGAAGGGTGTGTGTGACAGGAGGGCAATCTATATACACGTGTGAAGGATCCATAATAACTTAGTGTGGATCCGTAACATCCAGATCTACTGCATTGCCGTACGAAAGTCGAAGCCCGAGATGATAAGATAGTTACATGATACAAGGACAAAAAAAAAAGAGAGAGAGATAAAGATCACCCAGGGGCCAGATATGTGAATGTCACAGTTCACTGAACAGTGGATTTAAGATTAGGTGTTGGTTTGCTGCTTGAATCCAGGATATTCACTCCTCTGAGTGATCTTGATCCCTGAGTCTTTCTTTTTCTTTTATCTCATTTTTCCTCCTCCTGGCGCCCTCTCTTCCCTCGAACTCGGCACGGCAAGTTGCAGACGCAAAGGCATGCGATCCGCCATTCGAACTGATGTAGTTCGAAACTCCTTTCCACGATGGTGTCAAGTGACGATACCCTGCCACTCACCGTTGAATGAGTGAACAAGGGCACTGCTTCTTTCAGGAGTTCGGACTAATAACTATAGCCGGAAGAACAAGACGCTGAATTAGCCACCGCCGCTATTGGAATAGTATACGTGACTCAAAAGCCACGAAAGAATGATGACTGGAGATATGTACAAATGCACTTACTCTTGTTCCGTCCATTTCGGTTCCCTCTGTATCTCAGACCGAGGACGAGCCGATCGGTGCGATTCCTGACTTCACCGATCCGTCTGTTTCATAGACAGTATGGTCGAGTGACGGATCATTCTGGCTGTCAGTGTTGGGTTGGATACCACAGTTGTGGTCGAGGCCGTGGCATAGGTTGCGACTGTCGACAGAGTACTGCGAGGCGTCAGGTGAGTCTACTGTAAAGGGCAGTAATGGAGCGCCTACCCAGTGCAGCACGGGGAATCGGGATGAATTGGTCGCCCATATCGGTTGGTGATTGGGAATTCATTGTCGTAGGTTAGTCCTTGACTCCTTGTCTTGTGAGTACAAGACAAGGAACTTGGAAGCGCTACAGGGCAGGACAACTGCTGGATCCTGGTTCTAACTTCTGATGAAGAAGAATACCTAGGATTGTTCTCGTCGCGGGAAGGGAGAAAAATGTGAAACCCTTTTCTGATTAAAATAATGTTAAGAATGTTTCTCGTCGCTTCGAAGATGAGTGATGATGATTTTGAAAAAGAACTTAGAAGAACAGACTCCAGAGGTGCGGAGGGTTGATGATGATGTACTCCGAGAAGAAACAAAATCTCATCCTGGGGTTTCTCCCTGTTATAATCATTTTTCCAGCTTTTCAGCCTTTCAATCTGCTTTTTTTTTAACGTTGCTAATGTTGCCGGCTGCAAGTCCGGCAGCCGATGTGAGAAGTTTCAAAGCCAAGACCGTCGTCCTAATCAGTCTTCGCAGATTCACTATACTAGTTCCGTGACTTCGTCCAAAACGAGTGGCGTCTGCTTTGGTAGTCCAAGCGAGAATGACGATGCAACGAAAAAGTTATGTCATAAAGTTCACTGTTCGCGTCCAACGACCAGGGTCTTTTGCGCTCTCGGTAGACTCTAGTGTCGGCACCTTTTCAATGTTCATGGCCCTGGCCAGTGGCTAAAGGGTTCTCCATTGGCCTGGTCGAAGTGAGGACAAGTGGTCATCTGCCAGGCAGCCAGATTGGCAATTGCAAGGATACTAAAGGCTCAGATAGACGTCATGGCATACATGATACTACCACGAACCAATAACGGCGATGAGCTTGAAGTGAGCTCGTGGGTTTTCGGCCTCTTTTTCTTTTGTCGGATGTATTTACCATTCGAGAGAAAGTACCAGGGGATCGCTCCTGCCCCAGAATGGGGAAAAGACCCCGGGGTTTTTCTATCGTCCTCTTGGCAGCTCTTGCCACGTCTTGCGTCGTGGTCCCGGTCGGGGCCTGCGCTACCTTGCCCAATGCCACCCGGCAACCGGCGGCAACAATCGCATTCCGAAGAGGTTTCCGAATGCATACAAACACACAGTCAAGCTCGACTCAGCTGCTCGAGGCAACGAAGAAGACCGTTGAACTTGGCCATTTAACTTTTGGCCGCCGTACTAGGCTGTTGCACCAATGCACTTAGCCAATACTATGTAGTCACACTACACACAAGGTTGGTGATAGCCACTCACACTCGCAGTACGTACTCAAAGTACATCAGTATATTCTGCGACAGGATCGATGGGGAGCAACTGGGTCCGAGATTCATACCTGATCGAAGCAGTCAAGGACTGCTAACTGGTTTGAGCCCTCATTTTCGAATCTTGTACGACAAAACACCCGGGGCCCCCACTGGTCACTTCACAGGAACAGACCTTGCACAAACCGTGCGAGGCGGTGTACATTGTAACCTATGCACAACTTCGCACGCCGATATGTAAAGATGCTTGTCTATGTGTGAAAGGCGGCAACGGGCGTTCGGGAATCGGCGTTCAAAGATGCTCGTTCTAACTTCTAAGAAACATCATAACATGTCACCTCTCACAAGAAATCGTGCTAAAAAGGGTGACGTCCAACACAGGTTGGCATGACAAAATCCACGGCCCCCCATTCTCTGCAAAACACGTCCGTCGTCGAGTCGTCGACCGCTTCCATCTTGGGTCGATATCAGCCATGTTCAGCGGTCAACAGTCACATAAGTCTTTAGTGTCCATTTTCTGCAGTATGTTGTGCATACCTAACAAGATTGGGTGGGCAGCGGGACTCGGTCAAGCAAGACGCTGTTTGCTGTCACGGCTGTACTACTATGCCATCTGGCGCACGGAAGGGTGCATTCTGGCGTATCAAACTTTCCGACTCGTGCATACTACAGTGCTTAACCTGGGCAGAAGGCCCTAGGGACATCGTCGGTTCCTTTGTAATCCTGTCTTCGTCTAGTATTCATACAGGAGTACTCTCCTCTAGAAGGCGGCGGGAGAAAACCTGACAATCCGCTATGCCCCCTCCTTTTCCCCTTTTCTCTTCTCCATGCCTTATCATAGTCCGCTTGCGAATCGCGAATGTTCCGGAGCAAAAAACCCTGAAATATGAACACAGTGTGCGCTGTGCAGCAGCAGATAAGTGTTGTAACTTGTACTTCGTAGCTTACTAGCTCCAAGTTGGCTGCTGGCAAGTTTTTCTACTTTCTAACTTCTCATAATTTTGACACTTGCCCATAACTACATACTTTTCATGCAGTCGAATGAAGCTGCCGACTTGTATTGAATGACGGTTTTTCCCAATTATGTGTCGGCATCACTCGTGACGATAGCCAATCCTGCAAATTGCGGCACGCCGCGCTGCGCAGCCTCCCCGTCCAGACTCCAGTCCTGTTCTGTTCTAGATAGCACGTGTAAAATATTTTTGCGCAGCACTTTGCGTGTTGTAAATTGTTATCCATGTTTATGAAAAAAAGCTGCCCACTGTTTCATGCGAGACCTGGAAAATAAAATAAGACGGACACGTGAGTAGGACAGGCTTGGCCACAGGCCAGCGGACTGTGGCTCAAACCACGAGCGAAGCTTTGATGCCACTTGTGTCATTACGATCATGATTACACCAAATAGAGACAATCCGGTAAGCATAGACAAATTAAAGCGATCGTATCGTTTCTGTGCGGAATAAATGTGTTTGATGTGGACTTTACGTTGCCAACACTGGGTAGGTAGCTTATAGGTTACTCAACCAAAACTTCGAGAAGGGCACTATTCAAATCATGTGGAAGACCGAAAATGTATCTGTTACTCTCTCAGAGTCTAAGAGGAGCATCAGTCTCTATTTCCAAGTTCCAACAGACCGATGTGCCAGAGATACCCAGTTTATTCTCCTAAATCACTCTTCTGACTGCTCTATCCGTGCCACGTAGAAGGAACATGATCATGCCAGTGAGACCAACATGGAGGTCCGGCATCCAATTCCCAATATATTATATTATAAGTGGCCTGAAGTTTGTTCTTGGAAGTCGGAGCAGTGATGGTTCGATTGAAGCAAAGCCTCCGGAAGTTGTCAAGTTGATGAACAGCCTCGATGCCGATGGTTTGCTCATGCCAACCAAGTTTTGCCGTTCAGTCGAATAGCGAGTGTTCACGAAGAATGTCGACACGGAATGCTTCGAGAGTCGATAACAACCTCGAACCGAGTCGCACGTTCAATTGTTGCAATCTATTATATTATGTCGAATGGGTTTCGAAACGCCTAACTCGCTTTCGTCAAGCTTCGAAAGGCTTCTTCACATGTATCAACTTTCAAAACCTGAATTCTGGAGAGGGAAGCCGTTCGAACTCAACACTCCCGCGCAGAAGGTACTTCGCGAAATCTTGGAAGAACATACCTACGCGTTGAGCTGATAGTAGCCTATTAGGTACTTGGCTGCTGAGTGCTCCTGGCAACAAGATTACCGGCAATCGCAACGAATGATAATATCGTTGAAAGGAAACGGTAAACCTCCGAACGGAAGAGATGGACAGAACTTTAGGACGATGTACTCAATGAGAAGGAAACGCCGAACGGGTATTCCTAGACCACATGGCACTGAGGTTGGATACTGATGGTCTGGATGTCAACAAGTTACAAGACAAGAAAGGGCTTGCCAACGTGCAGCATAGCATCATTCCAGGGAAAGCCGACGGCACAAACGTGCCCCGCTTTAACGTTTCCCTTCTATTCACCTCGTCACGTTCCTTATTCTCCTTTATCACAGCTGCCCTGCTGGCGGCTATCTCAGAGGCTCGCCTTGGCCTACCGTCGACGGAGAACAGCAACAGCCTCTGCCAACAGGCATCTGCAACTCTTTCAACACAGATTCGGCTGTACGGCACTTAAAGAAGATGCGATCGCTACCAAGAGGCTCTGCCTGCCTTCTTCACAAAGAGAAGAGGACTTGAACAGTGAAATGGTCCAACAAAGATGCCCACAGCCCTAAAATTGACCTTAGACATCAATGCAAGGCGGCTTCGATTTGATGCCGCATAGCGGAAGTCCTCTGTAACCACTAGGAGGGGCGAGACCCATCGCGCCAAGGAAGTATTGAGGATCACAATCCGTAACCTGAAGGCTTGCAGCAAACAGGGAGATGGCACTGCCAGCCTCCAGGGATCCAGCATCATCCAGGTACGACTACTTGGTACATACATACTACAGCAGGCTCGCCGCTTCAGCAAGTCAACCGTCAACCGTCAGGTGGGCGACGCCGGGCTGAGGGACTTCCTCACATACGTGGCTCCTATGGAACGTCCTGGCACCTCTTTCTTGCTCTTCGTATGTATGTCGTGCTCGATAGGGGACGATGGGTGACCACTGACCGGGAGATGGTCTATAGGCGACGGGCGTCAGACGAATCCATGGTCATTGGTCCTAGAGCGGTATGCAGGAGGCGCACCCAAGGGCACCGCCCCAGATTCATTTATGGCCAAACGTGTACGATGTGAGTCGGAACTGACTCAAGTCCCGCTGAAATTTGGGGGGCAGCATTGGATTCACCATTCTGCTGGGCTGATGTCGGGGACAGGAGGCATAATTACATCCACACTTGGTTTGAAACGGCTTGTTGCGCTCGTAGGCATTTTCTTGGTCCAGATCGTATCATCGTGTCTTGTCGCTCGGTTGTAACTTGTTCCTGCAGTGAGAAAGTAGCGGGCTTCTGGGCATAGATGATAGGACCCAGGCGCTCCATGGGGAACAAGCAGAGAAGTTAGAACGAGTCTCGAATGTACTCGCTTGCGTACCGATTGGATTTTTATGATGGAGCAAACTGTCATGGTGGCTTGCAAAGACCAAGCAGGCTAAGCAGCGTGGAACTGGCTTCGAGATCAAGCAGAGAGGCGCTTCACGGCCGCTGGCGTCGTAGCAGTCAAAGACGCATCTACCCACCCATGATCATCTGACGTGTATCGGTAGCAGCGGCGCAGCGCTCTTTATAATCGGTCTATCAGATGAGAAAACGTCTCAACCACTGAGTCTCCAGAGATGGAAAAATAAAAGTAAGCGCTCTTTTAGGTAATAGGTCTGCTTCGAGTGAAGATCGTGGGTGCTTGCGCTGCTGCGCATGAACGAATCGCAACCGCAAGCTTCATTGCTTCAAGCCAACAAACCTGGGCGGCTGGGCCGCTACATAACCATGTTACATACATCATGACGCTCTGCCATGTGACTCCATTTATGCACAGCAGCGCATACACACCTGGATGGATTCAAGGCTTTTGATCATATTTCTTGCATCGAACATGTGATTTCAGTGCTTGGCAGTGATATGCGCTGCAAGAGAGCAGTTTCGGACTGTCATCTGCGCCCCGCGCCCGCAGCAACAACACTGCACCACAGTAAACGCCCCAACCTTTTCTTCGGAAAGCTCTGCAAGAATTCAGTGAACTCAGGTTTGAAGCAAAGATAGAATAAGAGGAGCAGACACGTTGGACCTATTTTATGTACGTGGAATGCAGAGGGTCTGAATCAAGAGAAGGTCGCAACGAGCTAACTTACATAATACACACTCATTCTCACACCAAATCTAAACTTTGGGGGCTATCTGGGATCTAAAACTCCACCACAGTGCAAGCTCGTAGGCTAACTTTGAACACGGACTCTTACGGCGAAGAACAGGGATACCCGTCCGTCCTGATCATGTATCATGTATCATGTACCGAGACAACACGGACAGGCAGCACTGAGCAGCCCTAAATTCCAAATTTCCAATCACTCCACCCTTATGATGTTGTTTGGGACAAAAGTGACGCGACGCGTCGTATCGACGTATCTGCTCAGAGTATCATCATGAGAGAATATGGCCTAGCTGAATTGGGTATGGAGTGGCTGGTATATGTATGCACATGCTCCGTATTTTGCCAACGTCTCAAGTATGTATATGCTTGCGGCTTGGTCCGGGACGGGAAACCTCGGCCGGCCTGCCGCCTCAGGCCTGTCGCCTCAGGCCTGCCTACAAAGAGGGTATGTATGCACCCAGCTCGCTTAGCTCCACGTACTACATATGTACCTAAGTCACGGCGCATTGTGCGAATGCATGGCTGGGATCCAGGCACACTTGACATGTGGAGTGCCGTGACAGTTGACTCCGACAAACCACGACTATACCTGTCACCATGAATACACCACACCATATAAAGGTAGTGTCGTAGCAATGACATCGATGACGGTTTTGCTTACCGCCGGCCCTCTTGCGCTCATCAAGTCTGATGATGGTCATAGGTAGCATCGCAGAAAGGTACCTACCTGATTGTCAAGTTGTCAAGTACCTAGGTTGTCAACCAATACAGTTGTCAGTGGCAATACCCCGTGGTCGGTGGTAAGAACTACAAACGGACCCACAAGTTACAACGCAGAAGTTAGAACCATCTTACAAGTTGTCTATGTACAACACAACATGAAGGCTCTTGCACATGCGGGTTAGGTAGGTACTACATACAAAGTACCTGTACATAGGCCGCGGGCGGCATCATTGGCAACACTGCCCTTCCCGTCAACCGGGTATCCCTGTCGGGCCGTCCGTACCGTAAGGCCGATGCCAATCAAGAAGTGGGCCACCGCTGAACTTTAGGGTACCTAGCGCAGCCCTGTTGACAACATGCCCATCAACACGTATCTATCTCAGGCTCAGGATAACGTCACGAAACTCTGCGATCTATCGCTTCACCATTGATGTATAACCGCAAAACCGGACATAAGGCACGAACCGGTTGCATGGTTGGTCACCTGATCAGCCCTGCATCTATGCACAGATACACAGCGTAGGGCATGAAACGCAACACACAGAGACACAACATTGACCCGAAAACTTCCTTCTATGCCTAAGAATGATTGCCCATCACTTGCGACAATTCTGTTACCGATGATACGACGGCAAGGTGATGTTGGATGATGTTGTTGAAAGAAGAAGAACTTCTGCTCGGTCAAGAGCGAAGTACGCAAGAGAGTGTGGCATCCAGACTCCAGTGAGTCTCATCAAAAGCTCCACTTCTACGGTGCCGAAATCCGCTGGACCCACTTCTATGGCGGCGAAGAATACCTAGGGATACCCCCTTCAGCCTGGCTACCTTAGGTACCTAGGTCCCTAAGATGCGAATACTTCTGTTCTATTCGTCCAAACGTATGGGTTCAGAGTCGGTTGTTGTTTCATCTCCATCTGATAATCCCGTTTCTTAAGCCCACCCCCCCCCTGGCAATTGCATCCGGCACACGCCAACGCCACTTCCACCAGCCACGGCGGCCCACAATGCATCGCATCCGCCGCGACAAACGGTCTTTGCAATGCAACGAGAGTCGCGTTACTTTGCGTCGGGTCACATTGACGTGTGTGCATAAATACATTAAATACATCCTCACTGCTTCTTGTCAGTTACGGACTACGGTACAAAGCCAGGGCCAGCACGTCGGAGCCTCTCTCATTCATTGCACACGGTCATTTTCAGCTCCGCTTCTTCCCCTCGCCCCATCGTCCGGCAGTACACGTCCGTCAGAAATCAAGTCGCCAATCTGTTTGTTTGTGTAGTTACCCCATCCCATTCCATCCCATTCACTCTGCTTCTGATTCCGACTTCGGCACTTACGCTGATTGGTTTTGAAAGGTTCTTCCCGTCGCACCGAGTAGATTTATGCTGGTGGACAAAGGCGCGGAGTCACGGGCAAGGCCGATGTAGGAGCCTGGAAGGCCTGCATCAAATGTTGTGGACAGGCAGATAGGTACCTGCATAAGTGAATCGTGATTTTGGTGGGCTTTTGCTCGGGGGAGTCAGTCAGTCAGTCAAAGACTCAAATGTCGTGCCCGATTTCTACCAGTCTTGATGGTCCTGGTGTTATCTGACGAGATGCTTCTCGCAAAAGCGTATCTACGTCTAACGTCTTGGCCTTTGACGTCGTCGTATGATACAATCATCAATGAGAGAGCAGCCCAGTGGACTTGGTCAATACACTAGAGGGCTTCGTAGCTACAGGAGAGATTCACCGCGCGGCGAAACGGCGTACAAGTCCAACGAAGAAGCAGGCGGCTTGTCAACTTTTCTCAGTCGGTGTCTCTTTCGCATCGAGAGTCTTGCGCGACGCGTCAGTTTGGTAAGTCCTTGGTCAACGACCTAACGGGACAACGTCTGGAATAGTTAGAGTGCAGTCACCCTCTTCCTTCCTACGACTGCTGCCATTTCTTGCGCGCTGTTACACAGCTCTTTCACGCATGATACTGATGTACCGATTATCTTGGTGTATCATCCTTCGTCAAATTACATACACTGATATATTAGTTACTAGAAAAGCAAGATTTATTATACATTTCTTACAACAGGCAATTACCAAACGAACAAGCGGCATCATCATATCTCTTTTTGCTCACGTTCGCTCCGTCCGCCAGTCCAATCCTTCTCCCGCACCCATCTCGTACACCTCTAGGCTCTCAGTGATACTCTTCTTTTATCTTTCCTCCTCCTTCCACGACTTCGTTCGGCCCTCTCGTCTACAGTAACACGAACCGAAACTTTAATGCGGCTTTTTTAACTCGAGCCACTTCTTGTGGCAAGTTGCAAACGCAAAGGCGTATGGGGAGTCGCCGTGAGTGTAGATGAACTCCGACACCGCCTTCCACGATACCCTGCGACTGCCTGCCGTCAAGGTAAAATGAGGCACCGCAAACTTGAGAAGTTCCACCTGTAAAAGACAAAATACAAGGTGTCGAATTAGCTACCGTCGTTACACGATACCACCCGAATAATATACAATTACAAATGAACTTACGTCTTTATCTGTCCAGGTTGGCTTTCGCGGTCGCTGGTGGCTGCTCTTCATAAGGTTCCGGTACCGCCCACGAAGAGTTGACTCTGAAACGGCGAAGTTGCGGTTCGCTTTGATTTGCTTGTAGGACAAGCCATTCTGTCGATCCTCCTTCAGAATCTGGTCCTGGTAGTCCTTCGCACTGGTTATGGCGGGTGGGGACCGTACCGGCGAGGGACTGCTAAGGAAGTCCCTCTGAACCTGGAGTGACTGTTCAGCAGATAAGGGTTGGGCTACGCTGAACTGGTTGATGCCATCCTCGGTGTAGGAAGACCCCGAGAGCGAGGGCATGGTCAAGGATGACGAGCCAATGCCGGGCGAAGACATGCTCAAAGACGACGAGTCAATGCCAGGCGAAGGCATGCCAAAGGACGAGGTACCAGCGCCGGGCGACATGGATGGATCCATATAGCTGCCAGGCCATGACAGATGGGGATCAGCAATCGACTCAGGCTGTTGCGATGGGATCTCCAAGAACTGACGTGCCCTAGACGCCAGGCCAGGATGGTCCCAGCAGCTATAGTGTTCAGTCTCTGTTGAGACCAAGCCGGCTACTTTACATGTGCGTGTTAGGTTGGCCGACCCATCAATCGGAAAGCTAGAGTAGTCAAAAGACACCTCACTCTGGCTGTCAGTGTAATTGGTGTTGCCATGGTCGAATGATTGGATGATCTGAGGACCGCAGATATACTCCATTTTGCGGCTGGGGCTGCCGCTGTCGACGTGGGCACAAAAGCTACTCGGAGTCTCCAAGTAGGTCTCCGGGAAGCTGAAGTAGCCTTGCCCCTCTTCGTCATAGATGGGCATCTCCATTCCCAATGGGTAGAACTGCCCATCTGGATGCTGGAAGACGGGCGAAGCTTCTGCACAGGGCATGATGGAATTGTCCATCCAGTGCAGAAGGGGGGATGGATTGCCCATGTAAGACTGCGACTGGGATTCCATTGTTGTAGGATAATTTGTGTGCCGGGGACGAAATAAGGCAGAGCGAAAGAGAGTCAGTCAGGTGAAGGGAGTAGGGGAAGAAATTAGATAATAAAAGATGAGGAATATCCAGATTTCTTTTGTCGCTTCAAAGACGAGGTTGTGATGTCTGGACAGTGGAGATGCAGAATAGATGCGCCGAGAAGGTGATATATAAGTGCCGAAGAGAAGGAAAGACAATTCTGCGCCTTGGTCCTTGTTTTTTTGGTGATACCTGCTTTGTCAACTTCTCAGCATTGGCGACACACCATCCTTGCCGGCCCCTGCAAATCTTGACAGCCGCAACGAAGTGTCAATGAATCCATTCCGACGATTTATCTTCCGTCGATTCATAGCTTTCAGGTCCGGGCTCCGCCGCTCCGACGCAATGACGCCTTTTTGGTACGCCCAAGCGAGAATGACGAGAACACACCCCGGTCAAGTGAGGGCAATGAATATATTGGTGTTGTAATGAAGGGGGGTTGGTGCATCCATGATCCGACATCGAGCAAGTCCATCGTCCGGTTCCTGAATTATCCTTGTCCTTCCTGGCTCAGCCTCGTCTATTTTCGCACTGCCATACTGCCTTTCTGTTGTCCTTCTCGACAGTTGTCGCCGAGCAACTTTGCTGCATGAACTCTTGGTAAGCAACTGGAGGCAGTTGGCCGACGGCTTTCGACTACTGCAGGGCACCGGGCAGCAAACAGTTTTTCCCGGGAATCGACAATCTATCATCTGAGCAGTGAGATCTGTTGTGTAATTGTCTGTTGTGTAATGTCTGTTTGAACTTTGCACGAACCATCATGTCTTTGTGGTAGCTACTAGCAGAAAGAGGCAACCGTTGGCTCTTACTGCCCATGATACTGTACGAACCCAGAGTTCTCGATCCCCATGGTGCAACAAATGATTCGTCTCACAGACGATTTCCTATTCATTTCTATTGATGCTGCTATCCACGCGATCTGCTGTCACACTCGTTTCTGTGAGCTTGTTGACGGCATCGGTGAGCTAAGCCCGTCCGACTTGGTCTGTGCTTGCAGCTTGTACATCACCAGTCGCAGGTAGGACTGACTGGATACTTCTTTTCTGGGAATGATTCTCCCTAGAAAGCGATGTTCTTCTCATGCATGTCGTAGTCCTGTCTGGAGCATGCATCGTTTCGATTTGACGTCCGTGTCGAGACTCTCAGTACGGATGCAGTGTGCACATCTGCAGCAACAACAACCTGCGCATAGGCCAAATCCTGATCCTCGGGTTCTTCGATCAATCGTTCGGTACCTGCTCATGCTCAAGCCTACATGAGTTTCTATTGGCTTGAGCGAGGCGAGACGCCTTGGCCATCTAGACTGCCGGAACGCAAGGATACGAAACATGCCATATATATAGACTGCCAAGCACGAGTCACAGCAGTGGTGATAAATCATGAACTGCAAGTGAGAGAGAGAAAGAGAAAAGAAAGTCTTCGCCAATCCACACTTGGGTCACTTGCAAATTTCCCTTCGTCGTTCTTCCTCCCCTTGATAAGGGCCAAGGCTTACCTCCCTGACTCAAAGTCATCTAGCCTGGGCACGCGTGACGCATCACGATTCGGTTTTTTATATGTTAGCAAGTACCTTACGACACGTCAGACACCGACACAATGGCTCCATGTATAGTTACAACGGTGTACTAGTTTGTCCCTGTTCCCCGGAGGCCCCTGCCCTCGTGCCACATTACATGTACTGTGTACATTACCACTTGGAGAGTTCTGATACCACGTCCTATAGGCCAGAACTTAGAAGTGGTGTTTGGTGTTGACTCAGCCTTCAGTGATAGAGACTGGTGCTACTCGCCAATTTTCATGCATCATCATTTGCATGTCCTGAACCCGTGCAGCTCTCTTTCTTTTTAGGCAAGTGACATCGAATGTCAGGGGTTGGCGGGGACGGCGCGGACGGGTCACGGGTATCGACAGTATTATGCGCTGTTCAATGTTGAGAGCCGAGGCTGCATCATTCTTTCTTGTATCGGCAGAAAGACGTACTTTTCGCCTCCAATGGTTGGACTGACGTCGACGTGGTTGCAGCGAATGGATAGTCAAAATCAAGAAATTGCTGCATCGCACACAGCGTCGCAGCAGCTCACAGGCTTTTTGGTGTGGGATGAGTGGAAGGATGTTTCTTTTTTTCGCGGCAGTTGGAGCTGCCCTCTCCCTTCGACGTTCTTGCTTTCTTTCGCCTTCTATTTCTCTTGTGAGATGCTGTAATCTCTCGTTGTCACAATACCTTTTCCACCGCAGCCGAGTGAAGGAACTCGGAAGCATGCGAATGTGCACAGTGCAGGCTTATTTACGTATAGACACTGCTTAGCCATCCATGCCCGACAGTCTTCCGATACCTCAGACCTTTTGGATTATTTTTGCAAGATGGGAATCTCAGTTACGTTGGAATCAAATTGCATTCGCGATGGTGTCGCTTTGCCACCCCGCTTGAGCCTTGGATTCTGGATCTCTGTCATGACTCATTCGAGCAGCGCACCTGCACTGCTGCAGGCTGCAAACGACAACATATCAGCCGAACTATTCCACGATTACGACTGTAATCCTTCATACTTATCAGTGACAGCACGCCATCCCGATGTTGACCTGTTTTGATCCGTCAAGGAGTTTGACTGCTGAATATGGTCAATCGCAGACCACGACAGTCTGACTCTTTTGTTCAGAGGAAATGCCACGATCGCGGCTCCCTCCATAGCCACCACTGGAACTCCCAAGAGCTCACTGCCCAGGATTGTTTGTTTTTGCAGCAGAATCCATGGTCTGTGAATCACAACATCTAATAGTATTACTTGGACTCTGCACCTCTACTCACCCGCTAACGATTCTAAAGACTCTGCGATTTGTGCAGAAACAAAAACCCAACCCCCTGCCCAGCCCTCGAGCTTCAAGGCTTTGCCAGTTTCGTGATGGAAAAACAAGCGGCAAGCCCCGAAAGTCCCTCAGAAGCACTCCCCGAGTCCCCGTCGGAAGCCTCGCGGAGAGCAAGCCCTCTTGACGCGTCAAGCTCACGAGTCATAGGGAAAGGCTCGTCGGGCCGTCGGCCCTCTTGAAAGTTGAAAGAATTTTTAACAGAGAGTGTTCGCGGAGTCCAACATTGAACAATGGTCTGCCGACGATGAATCATGAATGCTTGGTCGATTACGCTCAAGCCTCAAGAGCGACGACACTCCGTCTACAGGAAACAAGTTACAACTGTCGACTCCTCGACAAAGCGTCGTCGTCGAGGAAGCTCTGAAGACCTCAAGGCTCAAAGAACATTCGGCCGATCCACCGCTACCTGCATAATTAAGGAAGTCTCAAGATCGCTGTCAAAGAAACAGAACATTGCTAGCTACGCTCTAAACAGGAGGAAAACGGAGAGTACGGCAAGTCGAGAGTAAAGGAAGAGACATTGTGCAGTGTGCGGGCGAAAGCTTCCAAGTTCCTTGCCTCAGGCCTGCGATAATCAATTTGCAAGAGACGACATAGAATACCCGGATGCCGACTGATCTGTGATGCCAGTGGCCACTGTTCAAGTCTTCAGGATGCGAGTATTAAGTAACTAGTGCCCTGCGGACGTGGTACCGTGACGACTGACGCGTTGGCCCGTCGAATGCATTGTGCAATGCCGTGGATCAGCTTCCTATGTGATTATGACTCCACAAGAGTCAACGACGCAGTACAAGTATCGACGATTGGTTTTAGCCTCATGAATTTCATAATCTCATTCGAGCGCATCTCTGATTTGCCGCGACTCACAGATCTTCGTGTTCCTACCGCCTTGAATGAATGACGCCGCCGACGCATGAACAGACATGAACGAAAGAAAATAAAAAAAAAATAAAAAAAAAATATGAGAATGACCAACGAACTCGTAGCTAGCGTGTAAGACCTTTCCAAACAAAGAAAAAAAGAGTCTCGAATAGTAGTCTGCAGAGGTACCTGTCGTGCTTTTTGTCCAGACTCCACCCAACACCTAACGAGAAATTTCAAATACGCGTCGAGCAATCCGAGCACGGCAGAATCAGATTGCCCGCGACCAAATCGAACCATCCACTTCTAATCATCGATCATCTCGTTACAGAAGTTTATCAGTCTTTGTATTGAGTTTCTCTAAGTCGTGATTCGGGAATCGTTCTCAAGAGGTTCGTCATAGCCCCGTGGCCCGGGGCCCCCGCCGTCGAGCGACGAGAAAGCCATGGCCCATCTTGAGACTTGACGCTTGCGCCCGAGAAACACTTCCTATAAATCAGTCAACGTTAGTACATCTTGCATGTTTCCGAGGACGGGCCACGGCGCCTCCATGGTGGCCTGTAGGCGGGGGTAATCGCGTACTGTAGTTGCCTTCACGTACTCTGAACTTTGAAGGGCTCCTAAACTGCAAGTTGGCCGTTACGATTATCCCAATGCACAGGCTTTTGAAATGGCTCAAAAGCTTTAAGCACGTACAGAAGAAGTGCGAACGCGAAGCCGGAGATGGATCATGGTATTCATTAGAATAATACTAAAGATGCTTGCAGCGGAACCTTCAACCTGCGAGGCTCTGCAGCAAGCTGCAACTGGTCATAGCAACCGTACAGTGTTAGAAACATTAGATACCTTGCGTTCTAGGGCCTTTGGCTTGCTTTCATCTTTCATACACCGTGCGTATACACGCTGATAAAATGATCTGGAAGAACGTGGAAGATTGTTCATTGACGACTGCCGCAGCAGATGGAGGCTGAGCCTGGGCCCTCCGGTGGACGCCGTCTCAGACCCCTTTTTGCCTCTGTTACTAATACTCTCTCCTCATTTTGTATTATTTGCTTGTTCGTATTCCTCTGTAACGTACTTGAGGTACAGGCGAAGGGGAAGAAGGCAACTCAACGTCGACCCGTCGGCCGTCTGTCTAGGAAAATGGATGCGCAACTTGCTGCCTTGCAAGAACTCGACGCGCACAAGCTCGTTAAACTGGCCACTTTTGTTTGCTGAGGGGGGCAAGCCACGGTTCAACGGTGTCCAATCAGTTTGCCAGCAAACAATATAGTTTTGTACTTCTCTTTTCTCATTTCTTAGACAGTCGCCGTTGTGTGATTCAATGATCGATGGTGAAAAACTTGGACCTGTCAACCAGTGACCACGAAACCTTTCTTGATCTCGCCAGTCAGGATCCCTCAACCCATGCTAGCCAGATACGAGAAAATCACGAAGGCGGGGCTTCTTCAGCCAAAGCAATATTCTCCTCGCATCTTGCTCAATGTTACATGTATCTACCGGCCTGGGAGACTGGGGCCACAGCAGCGCTGGGGGCAATATGATCCGCCATCAGCGCCCGCCACCACGCGTCAAACATGTTGCTACCAATCATTCCTGAAGTGCAGAGTTTGAAGAGAGAAGCTGCTATTCGGAAGCGAGATTCGCGGCTCGCCGTCCTCTTACAACAAGATGAGGAGTCGCAGCTCTTTTACACGTCACACGAAAGCCTTATTGACGCTTGCGATGGCAACAGAAAAAGCGCCTCCGATCTATTCTGTATGAAAATAAAGCTGCCAAGGATCGCTCGGCGGAAATATGCCAACCCTAAGCCTTTAACATATCCACCGACAAAGAGCCAAACGTTTAGACAACGGTTGGAGAAGTTACACTACGCCATCCCCTTCATGTTCGAACAAGACAAGGAACTCTCTCGACATAAAATGACAAATGCTAGTACTATTGACCCGTAAAATAGCAAAGGAACAAGGGCGCAAGCTTGGCGACAGGAAAAGAGCTCCAAGGAGGCAAGGACCCGATTAACGAAGATGTGCCGAAAGAAAAAGATGATGGATTGAATGTCTGACTAGAATTTGGTCTTGATTTTCGTCATACTTTTAGCGAAATTTCTCTAGTTATTCTTTGATCGGATTACCTGGTCGGTGGTGTGTACAGTAACAGTGTCGAGGAGTACAGTCGCCGCCTTCGGATCAAAGCACATCAGGATCGGCCCTTGGTTCTTGGACCCTCAATTTCCAAAGGCTACGACGCCGACAGTCCTTTTGCTTGCAAGTTGCACCCAATACTCTCAAAAAAAATTCAGATCGACTGCACCTGTTCCGCCACGGCCCACGAGTTCTGCTGAAGCAAAAGCCCTGCAGAGTCCTCTTGTGCGGGACCAAGCGTTTTCGCTTTCTGAGAAGGCTATGTCCGCAGAGAGCGAGTTCTTCAAATGCCCACTGGATGGAGATGTGGCAGTGTGCTGACATTGGACAATGGAGTCGTCAACGAGCCCGTAGGCAAAGAAGACAGCAATCAGTATGGTGAGCTGACGATTGAAGATGCCGCGTCGCAATCGTGAAGCACCAGCGCGTTACGATCACCGGAATGGAGGCGAAGTTGAGGTGCCCAGCGCCCACGAAAATGAAGTTTTCAGTTCCGGGAGAGTGCCTGTACCGAGCGTACCCAGCGTTGCTTCGCTTTTGTCATGTCGCCAACTCGGGCTCTACGAGTCACGACGTCGCAAGACGTGAAGCAGCAGAGGAATCATCCCAAGGCTCTCATTCCGAAGGAGATCTATAAGACAAAAGGGGACTTGTACCGTCGAAAACGGTAAGAACGGTCTTCGTCTTCGTTAGATCTAGCTCTTACTGGACCTAGGTATCGACACTCTTTTCGTGGAGTTGGTGCTAGCGGGCGCCATCCAGGTCCGGCCACGACCACTCAGCCACGTCGCTGCCAGGATACATAACGTTACGTACGATACTCGCCAATCGTCAGTGTACTCCGTACGAAAGCGCACTCAATTGATCAATCTAACGTTGTATTCTTGCAATCCAACAACCGGCACTTCAAGTCAAGGCCCTCCCGTTTCAGACTTGAGAATGCTCAGCGGTCCTCGGACGCAAGGCAATCTACGTGCATACGGAGTAGACGACAGTGGACGTCGTGCTGGTCGTGTCGGACGGGGACGGACTGTGGTATTCGGTGGTGTTACCCGTCAACCCTTGTCTCGGGAACGATCGACTTTGGAGGTTTTCAATCAGCACCACCGATTATGCGGCAAGGCGGCGGGATAGACATCATCGGTGGACCCTGGCACCTTGCCCCTGTTACATAATAATCTAGGTCAGGCACCAGGGACCAGGTGAATGGGGTCAGGTCCGATTCAGGCCGCGCTTCAAAGCTGCTGGCAGTCCTGCCACTGGTATTGTATCATTGTATCATACAATTCCGTCCCGACTCCCCAATTGATAGCGATGGCCGAGCTCGTTTCCCCAAGAGAACCACGAGTCGTTCCAGCAGAGAAACCTGGTGGGATGAGTAGGATTTCGCGCGGTACGGTACATACATACCACGTTACCATCCCCAGCGGAGTCCGGACAAGCCGCAAAGACAAATTTCGGCGCGATCCGGGGAAAATCTCCGAACGTTTTCGAACAAGACGTGATAAAAAGTACAAGAGAGGTTCCGGTGCAATTAGACACGACGCGTCACAATATGCCATCAAGCTTCCCAAAGCCCTAATAATGTAAGTCATCGAAACGAATCCAGCCGTTGCACCAACCGACATGGTCCCAGTTGCCCTAGATGCAGAGTCTTAAGATCGAAGTCCGCGGGACAGCGGACTGCATTTGACAGTTCTGTATTGCGGTAGCAGCTCATCTTCGCAGAATGGCATATCGAAACACGCTACGAGAATCGTAATCGAGATGGGCCTTACCGGTGGAGGACGACGATCCACCATTTGCTGCATCAGTCATCTATAAGCTGTTGGGAGCCAGAACTGGATTGCATTGGGATCGTCCGGTGACCGCTGTACTGAGGCCTGCCACCGAAAGAACTAACTAACGTGCGGTACCAACGGTCTACGGTAGGAGCATTCATCTCGTTCATATAAAAATACATCTACCAGAGCACGAAAGCCTCTTCCAAGTTCTCGTTTCGTCGGGCTTGCCCGTCTTGGACAAGCTACAACAGCAGAAGCACTATTAGATTAGCCGTGCTTCTTCCATACTACCCCATGGTACATGACGAATCAGATGTAGCTTTTAGAGTAAATTGATAAACAACCATCAGCTTTCAGTCGCAGCTGAATGAGCGCACATCTGTCTATTGTCGCAATTTGAGTGCCTGTACCTTTCCTAATTTGCCGACGCGTGTACCCTAGTAAGAATCCCAGAGGAAACTGGGAGAGCAGAGAAACTAAGAAATGAAAACGAAAGAAAAGAGCCCGAAAGACGAAACCCGACGCCCGTCATGATTGTACCACCCAATGCCAAGACACCAAGCCAATGCTATCGTGAAGATAGGCATACAGACAAGAAACATGGGAATAATACACACAAGAAATACAAGGACCCTCATGGGCCAGCATGTAACAACGAACCCGGCTTACCTGATCTTCCCGCACAAATAAGAGGCATGTTGTGCCATTCGTCCAGCGTATGGCCAAATGCATGCGGAGCAACCTGTGCTAGTGCATGGCAAATCCAGAATCAACTTCTACTTCCTTCATCAATCATCCCATTCCTCATCAAGCTGATCGATGAGGCGATTCTCAGCATCGGAACCGCCATGCCTCGAACTCGTGTTCAGGTGGGCATAGCCTCTCCGGCGAGGAAGCCACCTTGCGCAAGACGAAAATAAGATGACAAACATATCCTGTACATCAGTCAGTCAGCGTCAGCAACGGCCAAATGTTTTCGGATCCAGCGTTGCGATAGTGAGCAGAAGAGACGGCTTGAACACGTACACTGAAGAAGTTCCATATACCAGCCCATAACGTGTAATTTGGCAATTGTCGCCAACCGCGGGCATTTGAGATGGTTCGATTGTAAAACACACCTCCCAGGGCGTACACCAAAATAGCAATCACAAGAATGATGCCAAACACACTTCCTGGTCCGACACTGCCGGGCTTGTGAGGCTCAGCTCCAGCACAGGCATATACGGAACGGGCTTCGAAGAAATACGAGCACTCGTCGGGTGACACCCCCACGAACGAAATCGCAGCTTGAGCACTGCTGGGATCTCGATCACAGAGGAAGGATATTGTCGTCGATTTTCGCTTCCTAGGCGCATCTTTGTCCTTGTCCTTTACGGTTCGCGACTTTGAACTATCGACCGACTGTTGTGGTGTGGTGGCGCTTGAATCTTCGCTGTCCCAGTGGATATATTCAGATAATGGTTCTGCGACGCGCCGACTGAATGTGCTTGTGCTCGACTTTGTGCTTCCTCCACCGCAAGGAGATCCGCCCGTGTATTGCAAGACCAGCTTGCGACCACGACTGACTAAATCTTGTGATTCGGAGCTGACGTGCAATATCAGTACGTATAAACGTCGCGGAGAATCTGGAGTGCTCACCCTATGGAGTATATATTCCCATGCGCCATGTAGTATGCGCTTACATTCCCCCATGAGCTCTTCGACACACCCATCACGTCCGTTACTGGATCCACGACCGACGCACAGATGTTGAGCGTGAAGTTCTTGCCGTAGTCGTAGCCCCTGGACCGATAGTCTTTCGCAACAACAGTCTTGTGCTGCTTGCCTTGCTGTTGGGGATGGACCACCGCTGGTCTCAGGTCGAAGAAGCCCCCCGTGCCTGATGAGGCCGTGGCCGTGCAAGCGGGTACATGTGTCGTTGATGACGAGGACTCTTTTGCGACGACGAGCAAGGCAGCGAGAACTGCCGCGCTGAGGAACGTGTGCAACATTGTCGCGGACGACTGCGGTGCGATCTCGGGGTCGCACTGCCTATGGCGAATCTAGGTCGGAAGGGAAGGGCAACTGCTTTCTGACCATGTGACGGCGGTAGAAGACAGGTGGTCGAGTACAATCGTGCTCTGGCATCAATAGGTATTGGGTGATTTTTTTGACAGACGAACAACACTTGGCAATCAATGCGACTGAAATACTCTGAACTGAGGAGAAAGACTCGTCGAAATTGGCCACGTTTTGAGTGGTGGTAACACGCGTTGCAATGCCAGCCTTGTCAAGATGGAAGTAGTCTAGCAGTCATCTTCCCAACTGCCCAGTTCCGGCTACGTAGCCGGGATCATTCGCCGAAGCCAGCGAGCGCTGAGCCGTGAGAAGAGTAATTAGTAAGGGTCCCAGTGCGGCAAAACGGTATTTCCGTTCCAGCCATGGAGACTTTATTAGCACCACGAAACGGTGCGGCCAGTCAACGGCCTCATCAGTGCCCCACCGCGGTGACGCGAATGAGTCGGAGCTTGGTCGCCCAGACGCGATGGGCTCATCGGAATCAGGAGCATCCGTACGAATTCTGCATCGCCATTCGCGTCTACTCCTTGTCCCACGCCGAACGTGCCGGAGCTGTCTTCGCCAGGCGTGCGGCTTAAAAAGAGGGACAGAATCAGCCACTCTAGCATTCAGATAATACCTTGTTCTTCACTCTCTTCGCCCGTGTTTGGAGAAAGGGATAACATCGAAACGAAACTAAATATAGCAACATTGGACATCATGCCCGCCAAAACTAAAACGGCTCCTCATGCTGAGCATGGCTACGAGTTCTTCGGACCGTAAGTACCCAGGATGCCACTGCGCGATCTCTCCATTCTTATCCGAACTATTTGATGGAACAATGCGCTGATTCAATTGGCGTTGGCTCTTGATGTAGTCCCGGCGCATTCGCCATCTCCTTTGGTCTTCCGCTCCTCGTCTACTTCTTCGCTTTCGCATGCAACGACATCTCGGGATGCCCTGCGCCATCGCTCCTCAGCCCGCGAACGCTATCACTCAACCAGCTCAAGATCGAGGTCGGCTGGCCACAAGATGGAGTCTGGGGGCTCGCCAGCTGGAAGGCCACTGGTGCCGTGCTGGCATACTATCTCCTGAGCTTGATTCTGTACCGAGTCTTGCCAGCGACCGAGGTGGAGGGTACGGAGTTGAGCTGTGGCGGACGTCTCAAGTACAGATTCAACAGTATGTCGACCTGACACGCGTCCGATTCTGCAGCGACAGAATCCCCCCCTTGCACATTGATTAGGCTAACCAACAAAATCCAGCCCTCTACTCCAGCACAGTTACCTTG
The DNA here is from genome assembly GCA_018360075.1 of Claviceps cyperi. Taxonomy (NCBI): domain Eukaryota; kingdom Fungi; phylum Ascomycota; class Sordariomycetes; order Hypocreales; family Clavicipitaceae; genus Claviceps; species Claviceps cyperi. The sequence goes on from SRPQ01000150.1 coordinate 30,598, forward strand.
GCTGCACTGGCTGCCGGAACCGTGGCCCAAGGCGCCGAATTCCCCGTTTGGACATTCATCAGCGAAAACTACATGGAGATTCTCACGGCCAATATCCTCGTCTCTTATGCGATTGCAACATTCGTTTATGTTCGCAGCTTTAGCGTCAAGCCTGGAAATGCGGAGCTTCGTGAGCTAGCTGCGGGTGGACACACTGGGAACATGCTCTACGACTGGTTCATCGGCCGGGAGCTCAATCCGCGTGTGACGATTCCTCTGATTGGCGAAGTCGATCTGAAGGAATGGTGTGAGTTGCGCCCCGGTATGATGGGCTGGATTATCCTGAATTGTGCGTGGTGCGCTCAGCAGTACCGCAACTTTGGGTTCATCACGGACAGCATTATCTGCATCACGGTTGTGCAGGCCGTGTATATTGTGGACTCTTGGTGGTTTGAGCCCGCCATTCTGACAACAATGGATATTACGACGGATGGCTTTGGCACAATGCTTGCGTTTGGGGATCTGGTTTGGGTGCCGTTTATTTACTCTCTGCAGACTCGGTATCTCTCTGTTCACCCTGTCTCACTCGGTCCTCTAGGTCTGGTTGGTGCTATTGGCCTCATCGCTCTTGGGTTCTACATTTTCCGATCAGCCAACAGCCAGAAGAATACGTTCCGCACCAATCCTCAGGACGCGCAGGTTGCTCACCTCAAGTACATTGAGACCAAGACGGGCAGCAAGCTGCTCATTACTGGATGGTGGGGAATCGCCCGTCACATCAACTATCTAGGCGACTGGATTCAGTCTTGGGCTTACAGTCTCCCCACGGGCATGTCGGGCTACCAGATCCTCGCTGCTGGTGCGGGTGCGGCTGGTGAAGGTGTCTTCATCATGCGCGATGGCCGTCAGGTGATTCAGGGCGACTCACGGGGCTGGGCTGTCCCCATCACGTATTTCTACATTTTGTACTTTGCCATCCTGCTCATCCACCGCGACCGACGCGATGACGAAAAGTGCCAGCGCAAGTATGGCGATGACTGGCAGAGGTACAAGCAGATTGTCCGCTACAGGATCATTCCCGGCATTTACTAAGCAAAGGTCCTCTAGTAAAGGACAATGTGTCACTTTAGTATGGGTCAAGTGGTGTGTCTTTTCTTCATTCGGTCTAACGCAAAGCACGGCATGGGGGCGCGCAATGTTTTTTGAACTCTTTTCTGAAGTGCGCCGACGAAGTGATGCCTTGTGGAGGCCTGAGGGGATGGACAGGGTCGGCGGATATGTCATTTCGATGTATCTGTAAGGCAGGAACAGTCTTGCAGATGCGTTCATATTAATTTGAAAATGGCCAATACGATACTCTAGCGCGATCAGTGACATGCGATGTAGTTGGAATCAAGAAGTGTGATATTGCGTGGGGGGCATCTGAACAGTGAATACCCGCCAACATAGATATTGCCGAACCTCTTCACAACTCTGAGGCTCACTAATGGAACTGATTTACTGGCTTTCATCACTCGGATTGGCAATCGCAAACATGAGGGGAAGTATCGCGCAGGCTGTCATGTGTCTCGCTCAATGTGTTGCAAATTGCGCGCTCCTGGATAGCCTATAGGATCTGCCTCCCCATTTCATGATTCAAATTTTCAACTACTCATGAGATATAGTGGGTGTCCTTTTCAGAAGGTTTCCCCCACGTGAATACCAGGTACCTAGGTACCTAGGTAAGGCCTTTTGTCGCTTCTGCAAGGCGAACGGCTTCAAGGGGTCCACTGAGTTGTACAACAAGTTGTGGCAAAGCACTCTCTATCGCGTTTAGCTGCAATCTTCATCGATACCAGGATCGCCGACGTCATTAGAGGATGTACTCTGTACATACATAGTTGCAGATATCAGTCGTCCACCTCGTGGGTGGGTTGTCTCAAAATACGTGGATGCGCCCCCCGGGCAAGCAAGCATCATCGACTTGAAGACATGGTGTGCAACTGGCAAGAGACCACGGGTCCACGGCATTGACGCATGAAATGTGTTGCTTGCGTAAGCCGCCGAAAGGGCTTTAATTTGACAACAAGCTTCCGAAAATGGACCTAAATGCCGGCAACTTGTTTCATGTTCATCTCTTCCCCTGCACCGGGGACGCTGCCTGGCGATTCTGCCGGAGGTATAGTCGGATGAGTTGCGGCCAAGCCACGTTTTGGCTGGTTCCACGCAAAGGCTATCTGGAACCCGACCCGACGCAACAAGCATTTGGGACTGGAGTCCTGAGACGGATCTCAGTGTGGTAACTTGTTTAATCACGCATAAACTCGCTGAGGGAAGCGTGCGGCGATGGCACTTCTCTTAGTTCTAGCGCCAATTATGTGGGGGAGCTGAAGGAATAGGTAGTCTGGGGAAGATGGCTTCAGACGAAAATGTCATGCGGCTCTGTTCTGTCACGGGATCAAGTGTCAAGACGTTGAAGGGGTACGGCCCAACCTCGGTCGGTCTATTTTGGTTTGATGGTTATGTACAAGCATAGCACTGGGTTCGGGGTTTAGGACTCTTTTTGGAGCTTATTAGGCTTTGTTGGAACTGGGCTCCCACAAGGCGCATCCGAGGTGCTACCGAATGTCTCTGCTCTACAAACGAGTTTCTACTGTTTGTCGTGGCGTGTCTTGGTTGCCGTTGTGGTGACAGTGGTCACGCGTACAACTGAATTGCCGGCACGGTTGTGTCTCGCGGCTCGCCCAGCGGACCGATTGTACGGAATAATGGTTGCGTAGATTCAATAGCGTCAAGTTATGGCAGGCAGACCGATGGGAAGTCGGACGGACATGTTGTCGAGATACAGGTCGATGATTGGTGGAGAAGCGCGGCAAGCTGCTCACGCCAGCTGTCAGCAAAGTCCGGAGTGACGTGACATTGCAGAGCCTCTTCGATGTGGCAATAAGCGGCTTCCAAGTTCCGGCTGATGAAGGAATGAAGGGAGAGATGCTCGGAAATGCTCGGAAACCAACATTTTCTTCGTTTTCTTCGTTTTCTTCATGTTTTCCCTTTCTATTTAGGTTTAGTCTATTTCCTGCGTTTGGTTATAGCCTATACCCATGTATCAAGAGAGGTGTTCCTCATCGTGTAGGAGGGGCTAGTTGAGTGGAACCGAGTACAGATGTTGAGCAATTTGGGGGGCATGTGTTTGACTAAAGACCAGGTGACAGGTCACTCGGAGTCGAGGGAGGGAGTGGCTGGTAAGGCCGTCACGTGATGCGGCTCTCAGCACCGAGCATGGCTTACTTGTCAGCAACAGAAGTTGTTCTTTCTTTTTCACAGAGATTTCGAGAACCGGCGAGTGTCGCCATGGTCTATGTGTCCAGTTTATCCCGGTGGGATCTATCGTTTGTTGTCGTGTATTTTTTTTCCCTCACCGCTCAATTTGTCTCCGGCTGCACGAGGTCAATCCGACAATGTCTCAACGTTGTGTATTTTTGCATCTCAAACACACTCCGAAAGTCAGTGCACTGCCGTGTCTTCAAGTTCAAGTTGTGACTTCTCCGCTGTTGGGTGACACGACCGATATGCAGTACATACCGAGCTACAGCACTCCATACCAGAAGCCAAAAGAAAGGGCGTGACAATGGTGGGCCTTGATGTCCCGTGTATATGTAGGTACGTGTACTCCGTATTGTGCCTATGTACATAGGTAGGTACCTAATGTACATATGTACAAAGAGAGGGATCGACATGGAGCAATGGAAGCAAAGCGGGAAGTGGCAGCCGCGCTTCCTTCGCTTGGCGTTCCAAGTCCATGCAGTCCTCAAGGATAGACTCAGTACGGACAAAGGGCCGCTGTTGATGTCCATCATGCTTGAGTTGAGGCCTTGACCCATGACGACAAACCAAAACCTCTTCTTCTATCGCATCCCATCTACTTCACGCCTCTGCGCCTCTGTTTACCTGCACGCACCCTGGCTGACTTGCAAAGGAGGTCTGAGACCCGACACGTGTGGGAACACAAGGGTGCTTGCATTATACATATATCAATGCAGTGCTGCTGCCCTCCAACCTTGTTCATCTCCTCGACCTCGGATCTTTGTCGAGCAACGTTGACCGCAGAGAACTTGGCCCCACGAGTCCTGAGTCCTGACACACACCAGCGCGTTCTACCAAGAAAGACGCATTAGCACGCGATGAAGTCTGTGTCCGTCCTGGCCGCGGCTTTGCTCGCAACTGTGGTCGAGGGTGATGCTGGCGAAGTAGGTGTTTCAAGCAACGTACGTGTCGACGCATAATTGTTAGCAATTCGCGAAATGAGATGCAAGCACGCGCCCGACCGAGACCCCCGATCCACCTCCTCCCCCGACTTCGTGAGATGCTACATCGTGATTTGTGTTGCACTCTTGGGCGTGTGCTCTGGAAAGGATGTGGCGTGTCCAAGTGGAGGCTCCGACCGGAAGCCAAGACCAACAACCCCAAGATCGACCCCATTGACATCACGATGGCTTGTGCGTGGCCTCAAAGCCCCACTAAAGCTTGCAAACAAACAATCTCTTGCAAGGTCCGAGTCCTGGCCTCAGCCTCGAGCCAGTTGTTTGGATTCGACAGGGCCAATTCGCATGCGAAGAATCGTCTTACATCAATGGAGCGTTTGGTGGCACTGGGCGGCGGCACTTTGCGCAGGAGTGGGAGCAGTAATTTCGGTCGCTCACGGGCATCAGTTTGCTAACGCGCAAATTTCTTTACAGTCCGCCGCTTCACACGCCTCCTTGTCATACTCTCCTCCCCATTATCCTTCGCCATGGATGGACCCTCGGGCCACGGGCTGGGAAGAGGCCTACGCGAAGGCCAAGACTTTCGTGTCGCAGATGACCCTGATTGAGAAGGTGAATCTGACTACTGGGACTGGGTGAGGAAAGGAAACACCATTTTGAAGAACACGAGAGAGAGGAATCGCGGCTAACGGATAACGAAATCAAGATGGATGAGCGACGTATGCGTTGGAAACGTAGGAGCAGTGCCGCGTCTAGGCCTTCGGTCGCTTTGCATGCAGGATGGCCCATTGGGCATTCGATTCAGCGATTACAACAGCGCCTTTCCCGCCGGATTGACCGCCGGCGCCACATGGTCCGAGAGACTTTGGAGAGATCGCGGCAAGGCATTGGGCGCTGAGAACAAGGCCAAGGGTGTTGATGTCACTTTAGGTCCCGTCAGTGGCCCTCTCGGTCGCGCCCCGACCGGAGGCCGCAACGCCGAAGGTTTTGGCACCGACCCCTACCTCCAGGGCAGAGGGTTGGCCAGTACCGTGATTGGTATCCAAGAGGCCGGTGTTGTTGCGTGTGCGAAGCATTTCATTGGCAACGAGCAGGGTGAGTCGAGTCTTGGTGATTGTGCCGTGTATGGCTTGCTGACAAGTGTCCGGACTGGCAGAGAACTTCAGACAAGCCCCCGAGGCAATTGGATATGGGTTCAATATCACTGAATCGGTCTCATCAAACATCGATGACAAGACGATGCACGAAGACTATGTGTGGCCTTTCGCAGATGCTGTCAAGGCTGGCGTCGGCTCCATCATGTGTTCATACAACCAGGTCAACAATTCGTACACGTGTCAAAACTCCAAGCTCCTCAATGGAATTCTCAAGGACGAGTTGGGCTTCCAGGGATTCGTCATGAGTGATTGGCAAGCTCAGCATGCGGGAGCCTCCGCCGCCGTTGCCGGCCTTGACATGAGCATGCCGGGTGACACTCTGTTCAACACCGGTGACAGCTTTTGGGGCGCAAACCTTACTCTCGCCGTAATCAACGGTACCGTGCCCGCCTACCGGATTGACGATATGGCGATGCGTATCATGGCCGCCTGGTTCAAGGTGGGCAATACTGTGGGCGGCCAGATCCCCACAAGCTTCAGCTCGTGGACTCGCGACACGTACGGCTACCGCTATGCTGCTGGCGAAGAAAACTGGGAACAGATCAACTTTCAAGTCGATGTTCGGGAAAACCATGCGGCTCATATACGCGAGTCTGCCGCCAAGGGAACCGTGATTCTGAAGAACACGGGCTCTCTGCCGCTGAAGAAGCCCAAGTTCCTCGCTGTCATTGGGGAGGATGCTGGTCCGAATCTCAAGGGCCCCAATGGATGCGGCGACCGAGCGTGCGATAATGGTACGCTCGCCATGCTCTGGGGATCTGGAACCGCACAATTTCCCTATCTCATCACGCCGGACAGTGCGCTGCAGCGACAGGCCATCGAAGACGGCTCGCGCTACGAGAGCGTCCTCAGCAACTACGAGTGGACAGCCACCCACAATCTCATCACCCAGCCGAACGTTACCTCTGTCGTCTTTGTCAATGCCGATAGTGGCGAGGGTTACATCAACGTGGATGGCAACATGGGCGATCGCAAGAATCTTACTCTGTGGAAGAACGGTGACGAGCTGATCAAGAACGTGTCCTCACTCTGCTCGAATACCATTGTCGTCATTCACAGCGTGGGTCCGGTCCTCGTGACGGACTGGTACCAAAACCCCAACATCTCGGCCATTGTCTGGGCCGGCCTGCCCGGACAGGAATCCGGCAACTCTCTCACCGATATTTTGTACGGAAAGACAAGCCCTGGTCGCACGCCCTTTACCTGGGGACCAACGCTGAAGAGCTACGGAACCGATGTGTTGCGCAAGCCCAACAACGGCAAGAAGGCTCCACAGGTCGACTTCAAGCAGGGCGCCTTCATTGACTATCGTCACTTCGACAAAGTCGCACCGGGAAAGAACAGTTCCGGTGCTCCCATCTTCGAATTTGGATATGGTCTGTCGTGGTCTACCTTTCAGTACTCAAACCTGCAGGTCCAGAAGCACAACGTAGGCCCCATGTCACCTCCTCAGGGGAAGACCATCCCCGCGCCCACCCTGAGCAAATATAGCACGAACCTCAAGGACTATGTGTTTCCCCAGTCCATCAGCCCAGTCTCGCAGTTCATTTATCCATACCTGAACAAGACCTCGTCTGGCAAGGACGCCTCCCGTGATCCCGACTATGGCCGCAAGGCGGATGCCTTCCTCCCACGTGGTGCTACAGATGGGTCTGCGCAGCCCCGGTCGGCCTCCTCGGGCTCACCCGGTGGTAATCCTCAGCTGTGGGACGTCTTGTACACCATTACCGCGACGATTACCAACACGGGCAAGATGACGACGGATGAAGTGCCCCAGCTCTACGTCAGCCTCGGGGGCGAGAAGGAGCCAATGCGGGTTCTGCGTGGCTTTGAGCGCATAGAGGGGATTGCGCCGGGCCAGAGCGTCGTGTTTAGACATGAGTTGACGAGGCGGGAGTTGAGTAATTGGGATACAATGTCGCAGGGGTGGGTCATTACGGAAGCGGCGAAAAAAGTTTGGGTGGGAAGTAGTTCGCGCGATTTGCCGCTTTCCGCGGACCTGAATTGATGGGGATGGCATTCCGCATGAAGGAGATTCAGGCGAGAGCTGGTCAATGGGGAGGTGAATAGAAATAATGAATAGAGGCTGTATTTCATGCATGATGCAATGGGTGTGATGATTGTACGGTGTACCTATGGATAATGCCTGTGAACAATGGAGGCACGATGTGTGTAAATCTTGTAGTTGTACTGCTCTGCATGGTACTGTTATCATCAGATGAACACGCCATCGTATAAAATTGGACGGAAATGTAAAGCTTGCTGTATTCGTTGCTGTTCGCTTCTGTTGCAAGGTCCGAGTTTTTGTTACGTGGCCCTGGACTATGGCTACCTCATTGCACGAAGAGAGTCACGAGTGTATCGATATCATTGCCCAACCGCGCGGCGCACACATCACTCACTTATTATTACTCACACACGTGCCTCAAATTCCTCGTCGCATCGCGGCAACTAACCGAATCCAGAAAGGAAAGGAAATAAGACCGCCGGGTATGGTCTACAGTACAACATTACTGCATGTTTCTCCTTCACTGCCAGATCCAACCATACATGACTAGGAAGACAGTCTACGACGTAGTCTGATGCAAGCGCTTATTCGTGGAACAGCAAGCACAGGTAAAGCAAGACACTGGGTTGGGCCTTGTCTTGAATATGAGCGTCAACATGATATGGTATCCAAAATATCGCAATCCCGAGCCCCTGCCTGCAGGCCTCGCGGGCTATAAATACAAACAAAGGCAAACATGAACGTTGATATAATACAAGCGAAAAGGCCCAACCCTGGCTGCATAGCGGAAACTTGCAAGACCTTCCCAACGCCCATAGTCCCTATACATGAGCACGTAACGCATAAATAACATAAAACACATGACCATACTACAACAGTGCAACACAGATGCTCGCCATCTAGCTCACAGAGATATTGGCAGCATTGACACCCATCTGGTCTCGCAAAATCACTTGCATCCAGATCGGCCAGCCCCGTATCCCCGAAAGGAGAGCCTGCTGCTCCGGGATCAGAAGCTGAGCACCTCTCCTGCTAAAGATCTGGTCGGTAATGGCGCCGGCGACGCCTTCGGGGGTTAACATGCGAATGCCGCCCTGCTCGAGCTGGTGGCCAAAGTCCTTGACTAGAGGCGTGCGGACAAAGTTGGGGTGGGCAATCGAGGTAAGCACGCAGTCCGCCTTGTGGACATGCTTGAGCTCGAGGGCGAGCGACTCATGGAAGGACAGCGCAGAGGCCTTGGAAGCGGAGTAGTCGGCGCCCTTGGGGAGGGCGATGAAGGAAGCCATGCTGGCGACGGTCATGATGTGGCCCTTGTTGAGGGCAATCATGTGCGGGAGCAACTGCTGGACCAGCGTCCAGTGGGAGAGAGTGTTGACGGCAAAGACCTTTTGCAGCACGTCGGCGGGCATCTCGAGGATGGGCATGGGCCGCGTGATGCCGGCGTTGTTGACGAGGATGGTCGGGTGGCCGAGATGGCGGCGGATATCATCGGCAGCCTCGGCGAGGGACGCGGGCGACGTGATGTCGCACTGGTAGTAGCGGACGAGGGAGTCGGCGTCTTTGAAGCCATCGTCGGTCCCCGAGGCCGGCGGCTTGGGCTGTACGTCGATGACCGCCACACGCACGCCGCGCTCAACCAGACGGCCGACGATACACGCGCCGATGCCGCTGCAGCCGCCCGTGACGACGGCTATCTCTTTGGGCCAGTCCCAGCCGGGAGCGGCGGTCGGGCGCCAGGAATTCGCGGCCATGGAGCCGGCGCCGCGACTAAGCGCGCGGAGGATCCCCACGCCCAGAAGAACCTGGAGAGCGCGCGTGGCAAACGGCAGATGATGGAGCACCGCAAGCCGGACCGCATCCGGGGCGCATACCAGTGTTGCGAGCAGAGCGCCGGAAACCCACGGCGACAGCATGCCGGCGCTCACCTTCTGCAGACGACGGAACGGCGCCGACTCGATGAGATGGAGCAGCGACATGGTGAAAGGCGCGGGGAGAAAAGGAGAGAAAGAATGTTCTCACGGCGAGATGGAAATGTCCAGAGATGTCCAGAGATGTCCAGAGATGTCCAGAGATGTCCAGAGATGTCCAGAGATGTCCAGAGATGTCCAGAGATGTCCAGAAGAAGTTGGGGAGAGCAGAGCACACACACCCTGAACCCTGAGGACAGCCAGCCCAGAGCCCGTCGCAGCATCGGCGTTGAAGAGGGCCTTGCTTATATCATATCAGGTGTCTGTCTTGTCCACGTTCATTCCACATCGAGTGAAGCCGACGACGACGCCTGGAAGCCACTCACTAACAGCCGCGCAGGGACGCGCCCCGAACGCACAAGTCACGCCCGTGTGTCGATCTATGTACAACGAGACTCGATGACGTACTCGTACCTATGCTATGTATTCCTCGGCTTGGTGGCCCGTGTGGTGTGCTTCTCGCAATCTTCGACCGTTTTAGGCCGCGCAGGCGCATGTGCAGGGTCTTTGCGCGGTTCCATCGTGGCTAGCCGCCTCCACTTCGGTCATCGACGGCCCCTTCCAAGTTGAAACACAAAGGGCCCAGTCGTCCCAATGGGCCAAAATATCGAATTTACGATGAACTTATTGTATAACATTTCGATCAATAATCTTTGATTGAAAAAACCATACGTGATTCTTCCCAATCACAGCCTACCTGCAGGCAGGTATGTACACACATACATACACTCATACACTCATACATACATACATACATACATACATACATACATACATACATACATACATACATACATACATACATACATACATACAT
>SRPQ01000151.1:0-40703 GCA_018360075.1 Claviceps cyperi
CGTGTCTATACTCTCTCTCTCCCTCTCCACTCTTCAATCAACAAAAAATAAAACCCCCAACAAAATTATAATCTCAACAAGTGTGCCGATCCCAGTATTCCAAAATACTCTCCACTACAGCATTCCACTCCGTCTCAAGATGACTCGCCAAGCACGGAACGGTGTCGAGACCGACGTGCTCGCCCTTCCACATCTCAGGCTTGCGGGCATAAGTATTTGCAAACGCGGTAATCAATCCATCCTCTTTGATCTTGTTGAGGATAAGCCACCCCATATTCCGGCCCTGGTCAGACAAAGGATGTTGGACAACCCGCGAGTAGCTTTCCTTGATGAGGTCGAGAGGAAGATTGTAGTGGGGTGTTCGGTTGCCAAGCTCAATCGCTAACTGCTGAGATGCGACGTAGTAGGACCATGCGCCGCTCAGGGAAGTCCGTAGGGCCTCTACGTCCTCTAGTTCTACGTCTCCTGAAGAGGTCATATCTTCCGCCATGCGTTCAAAGCTCATCAGTTTGGATAAGGTGTTGGCGCGGCTCGATTCAAATCCGTCGATAACTTTGCGTGTATGAGACTGCGACTACAACAGCGGTCAAGTGAGTGAGTAAAGGGTTGGCAGGCCGCAGTACACATTTGCGCGGAATGTTCCAGCATATATTTCCCGAGTAACTGAAGAACTCACCCTCCCACTCGTTTCCCTCTTCGAATCCATAATTTCTCTGGGCATAATGGGCACTAATCTCTTCAGAAGATCGCAGTGAAGTAAGATCACGACCCTTCTGATATTTGGATCTCTTGAGTGATATGAGGCTTTTGTGGGGGGGGGGTTTCAGTTTTATTCCGCAACGATGTCCGTGAAATTTTAAGTGCTGGACGTCTCTTTGCTTCATCTAACAGTAACATCTGCTTCTAAACCACTGCACAGGCATGTAGAGAGCGATATTTATACGTGAAAGTAAGTGGCGTTGTTCCTCGCCTCTTTACCTCTTTATTGGCTATGCAGGGATTCGGTGGCATGAAACACAGCTGCTGACTATGAACAGTCGAAAGTCAGTCTCATGCGGAAGGCCATGCGTCAGGGTTACATTTGGAACTCGAAGCCTCGACTAACAAGACCCTCGATAATAAGTTATTGAGTGGGAGACGGAGTCTACCAGCAAGGGTCACGAGCACCCAGTAGGAACTGTCTCGGCTCTCGCCTACTACACCTTGGGGAGCTGAGCTTCCGCGAAGACACATTGCTTACAAATGCCTATCAATATTCCAGCATTTTATCACGAATTTATATCCAAGAAGGATCGAGAGAGGTGAAGAGGCATCCTGTCTTCCCGTTCAATTCGTTCTGAACACTCCGGGCCAAGTCGCCTTCTGTAAACGTGAAACCACTAGTCTTGCAGAAGAGGGTCATACTGCGACTATACAAGACCTCGTGGAGTCGTAGGCAGGATAAAAACCAAGTATGTATACAGTGTGTTGGAGACTCGGACCTAACATGCTGTCAGATCTAATTCAGCTGAAGATTCAAGGGAGGATTGTGCCGCCTGCGTGCCGGGACAGACCTGGCCGATACGCCTATACGTAACCCCGATAAATTTCAAACTAGTTTCATGCGGCAGGCCATGGCTTGTCGTTCCTTTTTTTGCTTTGTTTCGTCGACTGCGCTTCTTGTGAGAGGGCATTTGCGCATGTCTTAGCCCGCGCATGCCATACAGGACACAGGTATGTATGTCACAAGTATCCCGCGTGGCCGGCATAGACTAGCATCGTCGAATCTCGATCCAAGCCAAGATGATCTCTTTCAAAGTGCAAAGTACACATCGTTGTTTCTGAACGTCCCAGCGGCAGCTATGTTGTGGCAAAGCACCGGCGTGCACACTGCGTGTGGTTAATGTAATGAAGTTGCGCTTGGGTAACCTGAACCCGGACTCAAAATCGCGCAACGGACTTGCCGGTGCCGCAAGTTTTGAGTCTTGACCAGAATTCCACAGCACCTGCCTTCACAATCGTCCTGTCGTCACCTCGGTCGGCTAATGTTCTTTGGAAAAATGACCTGATGGGAGGCTTTTGCAGAAGGCCGGGGGCAAGGAAACGAAGCCGAGTTAGCAAGCAAAATGACTCGTAAGATACTTCTAGGCCCTAGGGAACGCAGGTCCTTTCCAAACTACATCTATCGTCATGTCTGGTCCGCAACATCTGCTTCTCGCGTCCTGCGTCTCCATCTGTACGTACCTCTTGACGGACTCAACTTCGTTGTAAGGTGATGGGGGAAGCGCGCTAGGCAAATCCGCCGCGGTTGAAGTCAACATATTGGGTGTGGTTTCCACGTGCGTTTTGCGAGTATCTTTTCTGCGGCGACTGAGGACCAGAGGTCAAGTTCATGCAAACGTGTTTCATGGAGAAGTGGTCAATAGTGCCGCTACAAGTGGTGCCCCGTGCGGGTTGTTTCAGAGGTTTTTGGCGGGCGGGTTTTGCGCTGGATCTACAGCCCTCTCCAAAAAGAACGCAAACCGCCAAGCGCCACACGTAATACCTAACTCACTTATGCTAGAGATGCAAAAGTTGAGTACGATCAGCAGAACTTTAACTGAGCTTTCGATTGAAAAATGAGTGGTTTTGAAATAAAATATATATATGTACATAGCCTGTGAGCACCCCGTGGTTCTTAGTCGTACATACATGACAGGGCCGCCTGAAAGGTGCTGAAGCAGTGAAGATATGTTTTGATCCCCGATCTGGACTTTTCCCCGTGTGGATGACGAAAAGCCGTTAATACAGAGCCTGAGACTTTTTACCGTTTGATGAACCATGTTGCTCCGTACGTCATTGTGCTGCATTTGGATGAGGTCAAGCCACCCATCGCTCATACTCCGTACGTTATGATTAGGCTTTCCACGGAGGCAGAAGAAGACTGCAGCCAAGGCGCACCATAATACTGTCTCCAACAATTCAAACACGAGATTTCAGCCAAGCATCGGGAAAATTCCTCTATTTGGGTTCTGTGTCAACTGGCAGCCTCAATATCGGGCGGAGTGCCGTATCTGGTGATTGACCAGCTCTTACGGCGGCCTTAGCGTGCTGCATTGTTCGAGAGGACTGGGCAAAGTGGCGTCGTCATGTGCATGAAAATCCCACGCCAGACGCTTGATGGTTGCTGCATCGATGCAGCGATTCGGAGACTCGGCGACTCAGCGTCCACAACCGGGCCTTTGTTACACGTACTCCGTACAGTGGGGTGTGAACATTGTGTGAGAACAATACCTAGATACTGCGTATAGTGAGCATCCGTGACGTGAATCCACAGACCACTGGAGTTAATTAAGCATGAGATGCATTTCGCGCCTTGCGCGGCAGTATGTATGATACGTACATGTAATGACATGCCTCCTTGTTCGATTAAACCCGCGGGCAATTTGATTGCATGACTAATGCCTCATACAGCGCAGCAAATGAACTGACTCAATTGGTTCGTTATTATGAATGGTTCAAACTCTTGACGGTCGACTCTTTTGTTTCACACAGCATTGATGCTACCTAGGTATTCTTGTCGTCTTTTACTCCCAATCCCGAGATAAATTGATCGACTTCAACTCCAAACCGCAGCCTCGACTTGTCATTTCACAGCCTTGCTCGACTAGTGAACGTAGGGTCCGCATGTTGCGAGTTGTAACAGACGGAGCTTTGTAAACCGAGGCTGGGCCTGCGCTTGATAGTCGGGGCCAGTGAGGAAGAGTGAAAAGGTCTGTTAGTCTCGGTACGTTACTTCGACAGCTACATGTACTCCGTACCTGGCGAAGGCATACCGAAGAAGTGGCCATTTCCTGAGAATTAGATGATCGGGGGGCGAACGCCACAATGCCACGGGTTCTCGGCGAAAACGAATGAGACAGATCAATCGGCTGAGCGAGACAGGAAAGTCAGCTCGGTGGACTTTGTTGATGGGTGGTGTAGTGCTCGCACCGCCGCCAGGCCGTCGCTTTCATCTCGTTTTTAAGCATAGGACGCTTCCCCATCCTGACGGCATCTACCTACGTACTCTGTACTCCGTACTCCAGAAATTCGTCTAGATTTGTAGCTATGGCGCGGCACGGGGTGGCATCCCACCTGGATCCAATCTGCGACAATGTGCGCTGTGCATTGCGATGCCTTCGTGATTCGAAGCAAGATGCTCTTGGCCATTGTTTGTTGGGCCGAGTCCTGCTTGCAATAGGACTTTGCGCCGCTTCCAAAAATGGTGCCTGAAACCCGGCATTGAGTCTTGACGCATTTTGCAAGGGAACAGCGTGCCCTCATTTGTCTCGTCTCATAATGTACATAACGACATGACCATCAACCCTTCCCGTCACAAACTCCCTCGCAATGCCGGAAGCGCGTCGTAATCACCAGCGAACGCTCGCGTTTAATGGCCGTCTGTGCACCCGCACGTCCGGGTCAGAACCCCTCCTCCGGCTGCAGTAGGATGAGTTTGGTCTGACGGGAAAGAAAAGAAAGGGTGAGGCGACTTAACAAAAACCAGGGTAGGTATAGGGAGTCATGTTACATGCTACATGTAGGTATGAAGGTTTGTAGGTAATAGTTCATCTATGTATGTAACTACATCCATATGTAGTCCATACCTAGTGTCGGCCGACTTTCTCGCGCTAGGAGAAAAAAACCGGGGAAGGAATTGGCGAGGCGAGCCGCGATGGCAGGTGCACCTGGCTTTGACCTGGCTGATCCGAGATCGAGAAGTTGTTTTTCGTTCGTATTGTCCCCGGTTCCACCTTCATGTCACCATAATCACCAACATCTGCTAGCTTGCCACGCTGCCACGAAGCCGTCACTTTGCTCCGGGCAATCTTTCTCAATGTTTATATGGCGCCGAAAAGAAATGAAGAAACAAAGAGACCTTTGCGGGGTTGGCGTGGCCCGGTTTCGATCCACGTGGAGAAACAAAACTGTTTCCGGCCGACTTCCCCGTTCGGCATTTCCTTGCTCACCCACTACAGCTCACAGAAGGCATCCTATCCCATCGCCACTCCCACGGCGTAGTAAGTTATTGAGACCATGAAGAATACGGTGCTCTCACCGTAGAGATGGCACGCAAGAAACATGCCATGAAGCAGACATGGCCAAGTCTCGCATGTAGCCTGGCTTAAAACCACATTCTATGGACATTTATTACTTTGCTTGCTCGTGTCTTCCAGCTGCGCATCTCACCGCAACCCCATGCTGTTGACTTTTGGTTCTGGGCTGTGGTTAATACGGGATTGTCTGTTGCCCTTCTTTCCCAAATTAGATAGAAAAGTCGATCCCTCCGCACAAGCTTGGCTCTCCCCGCTGGACACGTTTGTGGCTGAGTTGCAGAGCTGGAGCTGACCCGTCATTCACACATACCTACATCTCTACATATCCTCAAATGGTAGAAGCCATATGGGGTTGGATACGACTGGTTTACTGCGGGGGAAATGCTGGTGGCTTTCTGAGGCCAAAAAGTCATTCGGTACTGGACTCCTCCAGCGACCATTTGGCATTCACAACCCTACCAAGAAATTCTCGGAGTTTTCACCTATTAAAGAACTTTACACGCACCCCTCCATTATTCCACGCCCTATCCTACCCGTTTCTTGTTGCTTGTTGCTTGTTGCTTGTTCCTTGTTCCTTGTTCCTTGTTCCTTGTCCGTCCATATTCCCTGCCTGATTCTAGGCTAGGTCAGGGAATACTTGTGTCATTCATGTTGGAAGCCGCGGTAGAATTTTAGTCCGTGCATAGGCTGACTGATTACTAGGTAGCCTGAGCCTGGAGAAAGCATCTGAAATTGATGGGTTATAAACTACTACCTCCCTTGAACTCCCGCAGTTCCATTGCTTTCCTTCTTTTTTCTCTTGCTTTCTCATCCGGCTACTGTGGTTCTTACAACGGCTTTCAAGACCTCACAATTGTTTTCCGGTACATTTTCAAAGATTTACACTCGTTCTCGCAAAAAAAGCTATTTCGAACGCCACCATTAGTCAAGATGAAGTTCTCCGCCACCGTTACTATCATCGCCGCCGCTGGCGCTTACGCCGACCTTCAGATAGTAAAGACTGTGCTGTCTGATGTCTCTAGCGGCATTGAAAGCCTAGACACCGCCGCCAAGGGCTTCAGCGGTGACATCGGAGCCGTCAAGTCCAAGGCCGACAGCCTCATCGCCACCCTCAAGAAAGGAAAGTCCACCGTCGACGGATCTTCTGACCTTACCCTCCAAGATGCCATTGGCTTGAGCGAACCTGTTCAGAGTCTCTCCAAGAAGGGTCAGACCCTCCTCGACACGTTCAAGTCCAAGCGCTCTAATTTTGAAAAGGCTGGCGCTTGCGAAACCGTTCGCGGCGAACTCAAAGACATCAATGACAACTCGAAGGCTCTTATAAAATCCGTCGTCGACAAGGTCCCCAAGGACGCTCAGACCATCGCTGAAGGCCTTGCTGCTGGGCTCACCAAGGTTCTCGCTCAGGCTCAGGATGACTTCTCCGAGGCCAACTGCAAGGACTCTGAAGGTGCTACCAGCACTGGTGAGCCTTCCAAGACTGCCTCCGAGACTTCTTCCAAGACTGCTACCGCAACTGCTTCCGAGACTGCTACCAAAACTGCTCCTGGCACAACTATGACTCCTTCCGTGACCATTGCCCCTACTCATGGTGGCAACAAGACTGCCACTATAGCTCTGCCTACCATGACGGCTGGTGCCTCTTTCATGGCACCCGCTGGAGCCCTTGTGATGGCTCTCGTCGCCGTTCTTTTGTAGGTCAGAGCCTCAGAGGCAAGAACGGAATAGGCTTTTCGATGCGCAAGGGGTTATGCTCCGAACACCAACGGAATCAATTCGCCACGCTCCGCAACTTATCAATACGCCCCGAACAAAAGCCATTGGATTTCGCTTAGGAACGAGGTTTCATGTACTATAATGGGAAAACGACTTTTACTAATCGGTTGGAGACAACATCTGGGCTATTTTTTGCAGTGCTATGTATTGAGTTTTAATTAGCCAAATGGCATTGGATTTGACCACCTATGGCCACGTGAGAAATTGCTAAATGTATGCGGGCATTCGTCGCCATCAAACTTCAAAGTCACCTTTCGTGATATTAACCGAGAACCCAACTGTGTTTTTAGTCTTAGGAACCACATAAATACCACTTCAGCTTTGACATGCTCGTCCTGTACTCTGTAATTCTGAAGAAGATGGATGCTCTTGAATGAGTCAGCGAGTCATGACATGCATATACAATGAGCGTAGCCACGCCACACACAGCGGACTACCCTCCTCCGTATGCCGGACAAAATCATCATCTCGACAGGGACTCTGTGCCTTTATCTTGGTACTCTTGCTCTCTCCAGTCGTCGTCTCTTCTTGTCGATTTCATGATGGTCGTGTCATGCTTGACCATGTCGGCCACGTTCTTCGTGAATCGTAGGTTCGGTTCGATACTGAGAATCACGGATTTGCGAGTATTCCAATGCACGGCCAGGTCCACGACTATTGAAGGCGAGAATATCCTGGCGCTCGCGTCGACGTCTCATTGCGTCCCTTCGACGATTCGTGCAAAATAGAACTTCAACGGAGAGGGCCTCTGCCATGGTGGAGAGGGTGAGTAACACTACGCGCTCAGAGAACTTACTTGAAACCAGAATAACGACCGTGTCTCCGCTTCTCTTCGATCAGCAATATCTGATACATAACATGTTCACATTCATTCCAGGGATGGAAGCTCAGACATGAAATCGCGTGCGAATCAATCGAAACCGAAAACTACCGCGACAGGTATCGATGTCCACACTAGACCTGACGCAGATTGCACTCGAAATACCGAACTATGCTAAGAAGATGGGTAAGGCGTGGGTAACTTTAAATCTGCAGCTTCAGACTAAGTTTAAGGTTTGACATTCCTATTCATTCGATATTGGCGTCCTTGAATCGACCATTTTATTCGAATCTTCAGGGTTTAGCCTTCTTTCGAACGATAATATCTTTTTTGGAAACCTATTTTGCAGAGTGCAGGTTGGTCGGGGTATAGGCCGTGCTACTATGTAATAGCAATGAGCATGAGGTTGGGGTGTATTCTGTAGGGGCGTTGAAGATCTGGCTCAGGGCACGTCACTGCCAAGAATGTCCGATCGTAATCAGAGTCCCAAACACGGTTCTCCTACACATGCTGGAGAACAGATTAAGTTTTCCTGCCTAAGGTGGCATTGTGGGATGAACTTTTAGCAGACTCCAGCCCTAGGGCAGAGAAGACAATGGATGGTTCGTTAAGCAGATATACACGTGTCGTACATGCATCTCCTTTCGATGTGTGGATGCGAATGTGCGAGGAGAGAGTGCATAACATTGTAGAAGAGCTTTCGCACCAAAATATCGGTATGCGACATCATACACATGAGCCTTGGAGAGAAATTGAAGAGGGGATGCATCATGCATTGGACTCTGTAATTGGCGACGAGTTTGTTATCAGGAGAAGTGAAGTACATAGGTACGGACACACGCAACGGAGGAGGAGTCCTTGTGGCGTGTCATGTTTATGTGGCTCAGGCACGCCCTTGATTGGCCAATTCTGTATGTAGCACAATTCCTTGCAACAAAGGTCTTAGGTGACAGAGCGAAGAAAACACCTAATTGGGAATTCTCGCGGCTCATTCAGTCGCCCCTTGTTCTGTCTGGCATTTGACCCTTTCATCACCCCGTCGCTTTTCTGCACCTGTGGCCATTTGTTCCACATCTCTCATCTCACAATCGCTGCTTTTGCTCGCTTACTTGCTCCTATCCTTGCGTCGGACAAGTCTTGCTTCTTCTCCATTTCTGCGGCGTCTTCTACTGCACAAATATGTCGGACAAGAAGAGCGACGATCTGGTGCTGCCCATGTCAGCCAACAATGGCTACGCCGATGCGAATAGCCAGGCCAAGGCTGCACCCGTTTTCACGCCTGCCAGGTCAAAAACAGATGCGCTGAAGGGAGTTTCGTCGCTTGATAATAACCGTGGAGCCTCGGTCTTGGCATACTGCCTGAGCTCGATGAGCATGACGATTGTGAACAAGTATGTCATTTCAGGCTCAGACTGGAATATGAACCTGCTTTACCTCGCAGTTCAGGTATGATAGCGCTCGAGACATGATTCTCATGATTATCCCGTGATACAGAATATTTCAAGGCACTATGCTGATTGTCCTAGTCTATCGTCGGCACGGCTGCGATTGTCATTTGCAAGCAAGCAGGCTTGATTAAGGACTTGGGTTCATTCGACTCACATAAAGCCAAAGGCTGTAATTCTCCCCTCCGCCCTTGTTTGCTCTTCGTTGATCTCTCGCTGGTCTTCTCATTGCGCCACTAGCTGCCAATAATGTTAACGAAATCGACTAGGGTTCCCTGTTGCCTTATTACTGGTGGCCATGATCTATACTGGCAACAAGGCCTTGCAGTTTCTCTCTGTGCCCGTCTACACTATCTTCAAGAACTTGACCATCATCGTCATCGCCTATGGAGAGGTCATGTTATTTGGAAGCAGTGTCAGTCCACTGACTCTGGTTTCTTTTGCTATGATGGTGTTCAGCTCCGTCATTGCTGCTTGGGCAGATGCCAAGAGTGCAGCTTCCGCTGCAGCCCTGGCCACGCTTAACGCCGGCTATGCTTGGATGGGTGTCAATGTTTTTTGTGCTGCCATGTATGCGTTGAGCGTGCGAAAGGTCATCAAAAAGACAGGTTTCAACAATTGGGAAGGTATGTAACCTGCGCGAGAACCTGGCTATTCATGGGCACCGAAAGCTAACAAGGTAGCAGTCATGTACTACAACAATCTGCTCACCATCCCCGTGCTGATTCTCTCTTCGCTTCTTGTGGAAGATTGGTCCGCTGCAAACCTGAACAAAAACTTCCCCGTGGCATCCCGCGGCAGCATGGCCACGGGAATGGTCTACTCTGGTCTCGGAGCTATTTTCATCTCCTACTCGACAGCCTGGTGTATCCGTGCTACGTCGTCCACCACATACGCCATGGTCGGTGCCCTCAACAAACTCCCGGTGGCAATTCTCGGAATTGTCTTCTTCGCAGCGCCCGTCACATTTGGCAGTGTTTCTGCCATCCTGCTAGGCTTTGTAAGCGGCATCGTGTATACCGTCGCGAAGTTGCAGAACAAGCCCTCGCCCCAGCCGCCTGCCCTGCCTCTTACCAACAACAAGCAGTAAACCTTCACTTCAACATATCTCTTTATTATGTCTCCGATTTTTGGCTCTGGCCTGGGCCGAAGCCCACTTCAAGTGGTCACCGCCTGCATGATACTCCTCACCAAAAAAAAATTGCAGGGATTTTTTTTATCCGTATATGGAGTCGTTAGGCTTGTAAGCCAATAGGGCATCTTGTAACATCATGATTGGTTTGTAGTTGTGTGAAAATATCGGTTCCGTGGGGACCATGAATCTTGCACTTCAAGGCCCGGGCAGCTTGGTAAATCTGTGGCTCCAAATACGAGGGTGTGGATGGTCTCAAAAGTCGCAGGAGAAAAAATGAGAAGATGGATGGGAGTGGCTGGCAGTCGCTGTCGGGCATGGGTAATTTACCAACTTGATGTTCTTAGTCGGAGTAATCGCGTGAATTATACTCTCGACGCAAGTGATTGGCATCAAGATTTTCAGGGATGTATGTTTCTCTTTAGCAGTCACGATTTCTTTTTTTTTTTTTTTTTTGCTCCAAGATCAACTCTGATCTCTTCCACCTCTTGAATTGGTGTGTCAAGTCGAGGCCGTCACTGGAAACTAGAATCGCACGTGATAGCCATTATTTATGGTGCGGAAAAACTCCGGTAAAACCGGCCTGCTTCCACGGAACTTCATCTCGCGATTCAATCGCCAAACCTCTTCCAATCCCTTCCATCCTCCAACCCCTCCGCCAAATCGCCCAGCATGTCTCAATTTCGCGCCAAAAAGCTAGACCTGGGCTGTTTCGTCAAGATCCGCACCATTCGCGATCATACCAAGCGCAAAGTATTCGAGCAATTCGAGGCCGAGAGGTAAGGACCGACACCCCCGTCTTTGCATTCTCTGCGCAAGACCCTCTCACGAATCCTTTCACGATTGAGCAACACAAGGCATCCTTGAGTCAGCGAAAGTGTCAGCAAGGGATAAAGCTAACACAGTCTACAGACAGGCTCTCCGCTACGTCATACGCAACACAACCCTCCCTCCCAGAGTCCGCGCCACGGCTCAGCTCCAACTCGCATCAATGCATTCGTATACACGGCCGACGCAGATCCGAAACAGATGCATCATGGGAGGAAAAGGGCGCGGTGTACTGAGTGATTTCAAGATGACGAGAGTGAGTTTCCCGTCCACGTCATCCATCTCGAATAGGATGCGACAGTGGCAGGCAGCTAACAGGCTAGTAGTTCAACTTCAGGTTACAGGCTTTAGCGGGGAATATTCCGGGAGTGAAGAGAGCGAGTTGGTAGAACGACGGAGATCTGTCGCTTCGATGTGTGTAGGATTAGATGTTCTTTTCGATGGCAGGGAGATAGGGCGCATGAAAGACCACAAGGCTGGCTTGTACTGAATATTGAGCGTGGATCGATTGGACTAATACAAGATTTATGATACAACTTGAGACGGGCTTGGAACCCGAGATCTATACTAGGCGATGGTACATTTCTGGCTACAGCTGTTGCTGCAAACACGGGGTTGGCCGACAGCGATATTGTTCCTTTTGTGATGGCACCGCTGTTCGCAGCGTGCAGACACAGGTCTATCGAGCTGCAGCTGGGTTGAGACTCTGGATTTCGATTCTCTTGTCAAGGCTGCATAGGCAAGCATGTTTCGATGGTTGAGTGCAAAGTAGGCATGCTGTGTTCCAGTCATGGCCTATCAGGGTTGCCAAGACGAAACTGATTGTGTAAGTTGGCCGGCACAGAACAAGATGCGTGGTGATGAATTATAGGGCAGTTTTGAGCGTACACTTTCATTGAACAGTTTGTACTATTGTTTGTCTGTACCTGTAGATACCTAGATTATCAGGCTGCTAGGAAGAGGTAGCAAGTGTACAGTTGCAACTTGCAACTTGCATCACCCTGTTGAAGCCAAACAGAAAAGTGGGCCCTATCACCAACAGGCAACTGGCAACTTAGGTAAGGTACCTAAGGTAGGTAGGTACAACTCTCACCAACCTCGCCACTTCCACTTCGCATTTCATTTCCACCTTTTTCTTCCATGTGCAACGAAACAAAATCGCCGCCGCAAAGCGCAGTATAGTCCATCATGGGTGGTGGTGACCTCAACCTGAAGAAGTCTTTTCATCCCACTCTACGACGAAATCAACAAGCCGTCTGGGATGAAGAGCAAAAGGCCCTCGCGGAACGTAAGCGTACCCAACAACGCGTCAATGAAATCAAAGAAGAGCGCGCCAAGGAGGAGCTGCAGCGGCAGCTCGAAAAAGCAGGTGGCAAGAAGCGAGTAGATCGAGTCGATTGGATGTACCAGGGTCCTACAGATGGCCAAGTTGGTGCGAGCGAAGAAACAGAAGCCTATCTCCTCGGGAAGCGGAGAATCGACAACCTCATTAAGGGCACAGAACACAAGAAATTAGAAAAGTCGACTGGTGAGGACAGTTTCATGGCTCTACAGAATGCGAATACAGCGAGAGACACGGCCTCCAAAATTCGAGAAGACCCTTTGCTGGCGATTAAGCGACAAGAGCAGGCCGCATACGAAGCGATGATGAACGATCCAATCAGGCGGCGACAATTGCTGCATTCAATGGGTGTTGATGATCCGAAGAAGAAAGAGAAATCGGGCGATAAAGAGAGCAGGCATAAGAACAAACACCGAAGGCATAGAAGCAGGAGCCGAGAAAGAGACTCGGAGGATGAAAAAAAGCGGCACAGACCACGACACAGATCATATTCGCGTTCTCGCAGTCCTCGATGGCATCGTCATGAAGGCAACGGCGATGATCATCGAAGGCAACAGAGACATGGTCGGGATTCTGGTCAGGGACGAAGCCCATCGCGTAGACGAGACGGTTCTCGTGATCAGAGGCGCGGACACAGCTCACCGCGGAGACGAGATGGTTGTCGGGATCAGAGGCGCGATCACTCTCCCCAGCGGAAACGAGATGATTCTCGCAACCAAAGGCACGATCAAAGCCCACGGTATCGGGATATTCAGAAGCATGATAATCGCCATCATAGCTCACACGGGGCAAGACACCATTCACCACAACGGCACATGCACGATACTAGACACAAAAATAATGATGACCGGGGAGCAAGGAGTGGAAACGGGAATGGAAATGGATATCGTTCAAACGGAAACGGCCATAGCTACAACCACAATCGATCGAGGCAAGCGCCTCGCACGAACGACGACGATGATGGGGAAGCAGAGAAGGCTCGTAAATTAGCGGTCATGCAATCCGCAGCCTCGCAGTTGGATCTCGAGCGTGAAAAGCGTCTAGCTGCTCTGGCAGAGCGGGAACAAGCGGCCAGGGAGGCAGATTCTAAGGCCCGAGAACGAGAAGGTGAAAGGGTCTTCGTGAATGGATTGCACAAACAGGCTGGCAAGCTAGATCTGGGAGAGAGAATGGGACGAAATCGGCAGGGATATCAAAGAGATAATGATTAGAAAGATCTAGTATATGGTGTCAGTTTTAGTACATGGTCAGTTCTGTTATGTGGGCAGTTCTGTAATGCCGACGCATGAACATGCCTTCTGCAGTTTCTTCGGGATGTGATGCTAAACATATGTTTCCGTGATATGACGGCCTTCTAGGGAGGCATCAAGGGCAGTTTTTTCAGTATTTTCGCATCTAGACCAAGTTCTTCAAAAGCGGCTCGCCATGATGGCGGCGGCTATGCGTGTGAGCTCGTGCTAGACATGCAGTTTGATAATACGGATTAATTCTCGCGCGAAATGCGTTTACTGCCCTGCTCCGGGCTGCGTGACATGCCAGATATGACGTCGTCAGCCCTGGACGATCCTGTAATAACTTACCATGTAGACTTGTCCCGAGTGACAGGAACAAAGGAGCACTGTTCGAGGAACCCTTAACTACATGCTTGCGGCCCTGAAACGAACTAACAAGCGCAGTGGCATGTACATAAGTTAGGTAGCTTGTATGTACAATTGTAGCCCCCTAAATCATGTGCTAAATCTGCCTTCTGATAGGGATCGAGTAGTTACTGCTTTTCGACTTTCCAATACTCTCGTCTCTGTAACCGGTTGACGTATATCTTCCTTGACTGATTATGTGCTTCGTGTTTCGTGCAATGCTGCACATACGCTAAACTGGGTTCAGAGAGAGGTAACAAGGCAAAGAAGGTCAAACGTGTTCCAGGCGCTCAAAGTGCAATGCGAAGCCAGGAGGGAACAGACAAGGGCAGGCCAATCTAGACAAGTGGGCTGATTGATTTGCGCGCCCTTGGTGCATGAAGTTTGAACAGCGTGCTTGTGGGGAATCGAGCCCTGGCAGCCTGCAGGGCATGCAGATGACTGCTTGGATAATCATTTGGAGAATGCTTGTGATGTTCGCGATGTTGTCGGGTTGGGCTGAATCTGATCTGCAGCCCAGACATGACAGCTGAGGGCCAGTATACGTAACTGACTAACTGTAAGTCAGTCATACTCTCCGCATGTAAGCAACTTGTAACAGTTATTCTAGCAGCAGCTGTACAGAGTAGTTATGTATGTATGTCTTGTTTGATGGCGCCACGCCGCAAAGCGTATCTTGTGCCCTGAAATTGCTGGGGAATTTGGGGAAATGAGCCAGGAGCCCACTGCCCCGTCAGTCACTGGTCACAGCCTGTTTAAACTCCGGTCCGTCAAAAGTCCCGCCGCCAAGCGTCGTTGACTCGTCTCCAACTCCGAGGCAGTCCTGAGTCTGGGGGAGAGAGTTTCTACTTTGCCAGACCTTCTAGATGTCCTTCTTAACTGTGCAATCTTTGGATGCTCTTGCTTGTCATCTTCGTCACCATCAGCCACTCAACTTCGGGATCCCTTTTGGCTAACTCGGTCGGCTGCCACGTCTGATCCCTCCTTCCGTCAGCACATCCGACTTTCCCCTTTACCGTCGATCCTCCTTCTTCAAATCCTCCGTCGCAACCGAATCGGCGAATCGGCGAATCGGCGAAAGACTCCTCGTCACACCAATTCGTCCTGAATATTTCCTGTTCTCTGGCAACACCCGTCCAATTTGACTACGTCAGGGCTCTATCCGCATGCACCGAACCCACGCGCAATCGAGCAACACACAATCTTCCTTGCCGCCCGGTGCTTGTCAGAAGCTGTCGAGCTAGCAACTGTCCTCTTGCGAGATGCCTCTCTGCGGCGGATCCAAAACAGTCCAGCGAAAGCTGGTGCTTCTGTATGTACTCCTGTCGCACAGCGCATGGCGCAAGATAGAGTAGGCAGGGCTGCGCAATGCGATTGAGAGCATTGGCGCCTTTGTGACCTCGGGTAGATAGACAGCATTGCTAACCTGCCGGGGGCGAAAGAGGTGACGGTGCCTGTGGCAAAACGTCATTGTTGAATGTCTTCACCAGAGGGTAAGTTGTCGCAGGCAAAACTGGTCAGTGATGCGTGAGGACTGACCTGACTGCGATCAGATATTTCCCTACCGTCTACGAACCGACCGTATTCGAGAACTATGTCCACGGTATGAATGCCGCAGAGCATTGTGCTCAAACCGCCTGCTGGCTGCTGGCAGTCTGACCTTGTCGCAAAGGCGTATACTTACCACCTGTTACTAGACATTTTCGTCGACAATGTGCACATCGAATTGTCGTTGTGGGATACAGCTGGTCAAGAAGAATTCGACCGACTGCGTTCTCTGTCCTATGGTATGGTTTCTCTCCCTAATCAACCCTACCAGCGCTTCTTGTGCGCGCGTTGTGGCATCTTCCCGCTTGCGTTGGCCAGCTCAATGGCTAATTTGGGGACTACCAGACGATACCGACCTCATCATGCTCTGCTATTCAGTCGACAGCAAAGACTCACTAGAGAACGTCGAGTCAAAATGGGTGGGGGAAATTGCCGATAACTGTCCTGGTGTCAAACTGGTCCTGGTCGCTCTGAAATGCGATCTCCGGGAAAAGGGCGGCGATGACGAAGACGGCGACGAAAACACAGCGCCCCGCGAAACCGCAGCTAACGAGCGCCCTGCAAGGCCTTTAATTGAATACGACAATGGGCTCGAAGTTGCCAAACGGATAGGGGCCTCGCGGTATCTAGAATGCTCGGCCATGAAGAACCGCGGCGTCAACGAAGCCTTCACAGAGGCCGCTCGCGTTGCCTTGAGCGTCAAGAAAGAGAGAGAAGAAGGCAAATGCACAGTGATGTGAGCCGAGACATATACGAAGCAGATGTGTGCCAACGAAATCCCAATACCCACGATTGTTTCATGTTTCGACCTTTTTCTGCGCGGTACTTCATTTTTTTTCAAGTTTCAACCATCCCTGACGCGGAAGGGCAGGGCAATTCACTACATTTTCTTATCTGCTTGCTACAAGAGATCCCTTGGCCCTCGGGCCCCTTGCGTCTTGTTATTTTTTTTTTTAGGGCGCAACAAAAATAGATCTGTGCAAATGGACGCCATCAACAAGGACTACCCGATCCAGCCGTTCTGTCGCCTCCTTTCATCCGACGATATTTCAGAGTCATGTGCCCCTCGATACGGACTCACTAAACACCATGCACATCTCGGCGACTGTTCATGCATGCATCGAAATTGTCTTCTTTTTCAGAAACTCATTTCAGCACATTCTTTTTTTTTCGCCTATCCACATCGTTGTTACTGCTGCTTGGCACCTCCGTGCAATCCAATTCCCTGCTTTGGGTGTTTTTCTTTTGTCGGTCTGCGCCACTACAGAGATGGCAACGGACCCTAGGTCGTCTCGTGGACTTTATTAGCATAGAGGAAATATCGGGCTGTCTTGTCTTATTCGGCCTTGGTGGGGGTTCTACTCGACGAGAAATTTAATCGTACTTTCAATGGCTGCCATCTTATATTGCCGGGTCTTCGATTCGTTTTCCATTAACTGGGCCCTTGTTCTTCTCTCTTCAACTTCGTGACTTAGTTTGTTTTACTTTCTTCGTGAGCTCTCCGATCGCACTTTCTGATCAGGTCGGGTTGTCCGCCCAAAAGAGAGACTCCGATTCATGCATGTCCTTCAAGGGAGGTCATTCCCTACCGAAAGTACTTGCTATTACCAGAAGAAGAGTGGAAGGGAAAGACAGGAACAAGGGGAGAGGTCAGAAGAATAGGAGGAAGAAGAAGAAGACAGAAGGGCCCAATATCAAGAATGATTGGACAAGTCTGGGGCATGTAGTGCGCGGCTACAATCCTTCATACGGACACTCATGAACAGACAGCATACATATATAATCACTTACACGCACGAGATGCTTTCATTGATGATTGCCATCTGAATTCCAATTTGTCGCTCGCGCTGTGTTTGCTTCTGCGGCCACACTACCGTAAAGTACTAAACGCCATACCATCGCCTCCCACGCGCTCCGTGAGTAGGAGCAAGGCTTATGCATCAGCAAAAAGCTGTCTACCGTCCTCCACGCGGCGATTATCTGATCGTTCCTTCCGTCCCTAACCCCTGAACATTAGTACTTTCCAATCATACTGGATGTAGATCGACTCGAGATCGATGTCTCGTAAACGCTATACTGTTAAGCTACAAAAAGGAGAGGAAACAAAGGAGTAATGACAAAAAGGGAAGGAAATAAAAGAATACAAAAAGGAAAAGAAAATAGAGCATGAAAAAAATAAGTAGTGGAAAGCAAAGGAAAGAAAAACAACGAGGCTCAAAGCGAGTGGTCATCGATAATCGCCAATCATGATTAGCGCGCCCATTCAACGACCTCAAGAGCCATCATGACGAGAACTAGCGTAGATGGCAGAATCCTGTTCCCACTGTTAGACATGGACTGAACAAATGACCATGCAAGTTGAGAAAAACTTACCATATAACGTAGCTCTGGAATAAAACTCTGCCCATGGTCTTCTCATACACCATGTTGATCTGGCAAATCTGTGCCAGTTGGAGAGCGCTCGGTGCGCCGGTGAGCAGGAAACAAACAATAATGAAGATGGGATCATCCAGAATGCTGACGTTGAGATACTTCGCTGTGCAGGTCAGGATAGGCGCCATGATGGCGGTAGGAAGAACCATGCGACTCAGCAAAGACGCAACAAGTAACTTCGTTCCGATTCCTTCTTCCTCAGGATCATGGCTGTCCTCGCAGGTCATGGTGTTTCTAGCCAAGTTGGCACCCAAAACGACCAGGATAAGCGGCACAGCAACGCCACCGCTTGATTTAACGGCACTCGTAACACTGTTGTTGATGAAAGATCCATCTTCGAAGAATAGCCTCTGTAACGAAGAGACTGAAGCCACGAGGACGGCAGCAAGCATGGCCCACAGTGGCGGATTCATGAACTCCCAAACAAAGGTGGACGTCTTCGAGACGACACGCTTGATCAAAGACATGAGAATCTGCACAGGCCGAGGCAAGGCGTTGTAAATTTTGAGCAAGTGTCTATAGACATGAGCCCCAGCTCTTGCTCTCCAACTCCGTCGCTCGACTTGGCTATCGCGAACGTGGGGAAAGCGAGTCTCACTGGTGATCTCGTCCAGACTACTGCTGCGAACACGTTTCGAAAAGTTCGAGTACGTTGCCCTGCTCTTTTTGGGAGAGAGCAGATCTTCGTCGTCGCTAGATGCGGCCATGGAGGACTGCGATGCGCCGGAAATCGGTGTTCGACCGGCCGGAACATAGTCGCGGGAATCCACGCTACGGTTCTCGTCTTCTTCCTCGGTATCGCCCTCCAATGGATCAGGCAGAGCACGGGTTTCGTCGCTTTGGGGCTCGTCGTGATATTGTCCTTCCTCGGCAATCTCGACCTGGTATTCCTCATACTTGTTCTTAGGGGCCAACAGTACATGGTAACCCCAACTCCATCGCACAAGTTGGCCGAGCTGCTGGAAAATCAGAAGATATAGGATGCCTCTGGCGGCGACTTCATCGTCATTATCGCCGGGAATCCGGTCCCAGTGGAGACCTTTGATCGTCTGAGACAGCGACATGACGAGGGAAATAGGCAGTGAGTTGGAGTTGCCAAAGACACCCATAGCAGTGACAAAGTTGGCGGCTCGCTTATTGAACCGAAAGGCCTTGACGACCAAGACGGAGACGATCCATGATACAGCAGTCTGGACGACGAATATGGCAGGAATAATAGCTAGTTCAGACAGCTTTTCGGCATTGAGTTGTGAGGCAAGCTTGGTAAAAACTGAATCGTGGGAGAGCGACAAATTAGATTGATTCCATGAAGACGGCGGACGCATAAAAGGCTGGAAGGCTGCTCAATCTACTTACTCAGGCATGGCGTGAAGAGCATAACATTAAGGTTCGCGAGGAACTTTTGCTTATCGGCATCGAAATGGCCCAGCCGGGCAATGATGTACCCCGGCAAACTGACGCATACGACTTCCAAGACAGCCTCGAAAACGAGTAAACAAAGGTGAGGTAACGACGGATGGTTTTCGAGGCCATCGCCTTGCTCGACAAAGAGCTTCAGCGGCAAATCATTGGCATCTCGGGCCAACTGCGCCAGACGAAACGACGTCGGCTTGGGAAAGCCTCCAGGGATATCCATCAATAGTCAGATGCAGTCACGGTGTGTTTGAGGATGTGGAAAAGGTTGAATGTGCAAAAGAAGGCAATCGTGGTTGTAGTTGCACAGGTAGCTCTCTCGGAGGCTCTTGCTTCGAAGGCGTTTTCGTAGAATGAACGTCCACGATTGCCTCTCGTCGCTTGTGTCAACGATGTGGGATTTCGTTTTTATCGCTTTGACTAGTCAGCTCAATTGCAAGTTGTACGGACACAGGCGCAGCTAGTAAGGTTTGGCGGCATGTCGAGGTGTGGTCACTGGTGGCGACATGGAAGTACATACCTAGGTACACAGCCCACCTACATTGCGCGTACGGGTACGAAGAGAAATGAGGCCCACGGGCCCGGGGGAATAACCTTAAAAACAGTGCCAACGCAACAAAGGCAGCATGGATGGGAGTGCAAAATGATCAGTGACGCATGTCTCAGCGCAGGTTGACAAGCCGCGCTGTTCTTGGTCACACTGTCCGATTTGAGTGTGTCCTTGGTACAATGGGCGACGCCAAGAAATGCAGTTTACCTGCGAGAGGAGCGAGCGGTGCAGATTGGTTCTTGGATGGCTAATAATGTCGTAGGTACCTAGATGTGGTCGCTGTGAGGACAGAATCGAAACTCGAGACTCGACAAGTTGAACAAAGCGATGCTCTCTTCGTTCGTTGTGGCGTTCTGCGTTTCGCAAAGGGGGTGGCTTTCAGGCAGCCTACAGGCTACAGGCTTGTTCGTGGCGCTTATAGCCAAACTGAGCATACCAAGTTACCAAGTGGCAAACCGAGCTGTCCTGCATTCACCTGCGTACTCTGTAGATATTGGTCTCTCAAGAACTTGCAGATACGTGCCTCATTCATCTGCGGCTGCTGACCACAACCTCTTGGCAGAGAGCGGCCAAGTTGGCGATGCCAAGATCATGTCCGTCATGAAGCCGCCGACTTGTGGCACAGACCTTTTTGAGGCTGAGGGCTGGGGCAGGCACTAACGGCTTCCTCTTCTCCCCCTTTCCATCTCTGGACTAGGTATGTACATGTACCTACTCCGGTAGGTAGATGCATTCAACGTGCGCCGCAAATTGTAATCCAGTAAACAGATGCCGTCACCACCTAAAACAAGTGTCGAGAGCTGTTGCTGCTATGCAGTCTACATAATGTAGATATATATTGGCCGCCGTGGAACAGCCATTACCGCATATCTCAATGACAGGCTTTGGCCACAGACTCACAGGCTTTGGCGGCCATTGGCACCCACAATCTCAATCTCTCTTGAGTCTTGGCACTGGGCAGTAGGCTTGGCCGGCTTGGCGGCCGCAGGAGCATCCGATCTTCCAACCTAAGAAATTGTTTGCGGCAATATGAGGCCCATCAAGATGGATAAGCTGTCATTATTGTCTTTGGCTGCAGCATCTGGCACGGCTTCGAAGTTCGAGCCGATTCTGGGAACTTGCGATGGAATTGATAACGCGCCCAATCATTAGATCATCATTAGCGAAGCGGATGACTAGATGGTGGCACACTGGCACTCAACGGAATGTCAACGAATCATGGCACCGTATCATGGCCCCCAGATTGCGGTATCGGGAGGATCATGATGGGCTCAAGAAGAGCCAGCTTCATTCCAGCCATCCCAGCGCCGACATTCAAAGCCTCTCTCCTCTTTGAGCATGTTCTGGGCCGCTATGTATGTACCTATGTTAAAACTAAAACACGAACACTGCCACACTGTACTCATGAACCCCGGCTTATCTGCCTAGTTGGGCTGCTACATATCACTCCGTAGAGCCAGCTGCCAAGCGCCAATAAAGAACTGCGCGTGTGATTAGTTGAGTTCTCGTCTGACCAGTCTTTGAATGCAGGCTGTACCACGTGTCGAAAAGGATGATCTTCGTGAGACTTGTCCCCGTTGGCGCCCCCCCACTGTAGAAGCGCTCGATATACATACATACCTACAGTAACCTACCCAACAGTTGGTGGTTTGTTGGTTGCGCAACGATACATTGTATGTACCTACCCTACGGCAGTTACAAAAGTTTGACCCAAATCAGTTACAAATGCCACAAACCGATGATGCCATAGATGGCGTTCTCCTACTATTTATGAGACTATATGGGTTTTTAGCAAGTTGGATGCCGCACCCGCGCTATCTCGTCCTCTTTCGTCAAACCTAAGCACTCAACGCAACCAAGTTATGTATGTATATGTTTTAAATACATAGGTACGATGTGGGCATCGCCTGGGGAAGTATCCGACAGCCAGCCGCAAAAGGGCATCGCGACAACTTCCTAGCAAGACGGACTGCTGTGGCGATATCGGGTACACCGTACACGACACATTTCTGCGGTGTTCATGCGACGTCGTAAAACTCAGAAGCAGAAGGAAGGAGAAAATCCAACGAAACCGGAATGATTAGGAAAACCTTTCAATGTTTAGAGAAATTGGCTTGGGTCATAATCACGGAGCGTATTGTATACTATGTGTGAGCCAAGCGGCAATGCAGGCAGTGAGGTGCTGAAGATGAGGTTTGAGCCTTACAATAGGAAGATCCAGGCATCATCGCGACTCGCGAGAACTTGAAGGTTTGAAGAAAAAGGGGTAGCGGCCCCACTACTTCCGCCTCCATCGTATGTACGTGCGGAGTACAGTGAAGGCGTAAAAAGGGCTCACATTCTCAACCACCTTTTGGCGTGTGAATGTGAGTTTATTTTGCCAAGGGGTTGTAGATAGGAGGAAGGTATGTATGTACTATGTAGGTAGGTATGTACCTCCATCCATCGGTACACATTTTGCCCATCCCTACATTAGGTACCTAGGTACGTATGTTGTCTCGACTCTCCATACGCAAGTTCGCACGTGTCAGCAACAAGCTTAGACATACATACCTACATCATGACATGCAACGTCAAGTCCAGTGAGCGTGTATTCCAATAAGTCATCTAGTAGCTACCTATTGGCTATGACAATTGCTGCTTCGAACTTTGATCACTACCAGGACCAGAATAGAGGGCATGCAATTTTACCCAATCATATCAACTTAGTCCTAAGCACGTCAAGGACTCTCAAACTTGCGAAACACTGGCTATCACGTTCAAGGTCATCGTCTGTGACACCGTCAAATTGGAGTCAAATTCAGCGTTAACTGTTGTCAGCAAGGGACTGCAACAACATCCCCGATCGATCACAATTAGGAATCTTGCCCGGCCCCGACGGCATGTACCGATCCGTTAATACAGTAGTCAACCAAAAGCAAGCGATATTGGAATCTCGCAAGGACGGCAGCCCACCCTTGCACCATCAAAAAGCTTAGAGTCACGCGTGATTGATAACTTTTGGTTGCGATTATTTTTGTCATTATCTGATTCCTGCAGATTATTGAGGAATAAGCCAATGCGTGCTGGCAGCCGCATCACGTGACGGCCGCACCAGCACCCTATGTACATAACATTCCCATGTTCCCACAACTTGGGAAACTTAGCTCTTTAGTCAAAACGAAAGTTCCATTTTGTCCCCCAATTTGCTCAACACAGATACTAGTTTCTGCCATCCCTCCAGGCCAATGCTGGAGTTCGGCTTGCATACGTGTCCACAATCGCCCAGGGATCTCTGCGGAACTGGACCATTCAAGCCGCAAGCGAAACAGCAATCTAGTTGTCTCGAAGAGATGTCTCTGGCGCCTACAATCCGCGCTGTAAACGAATATTGAGGCGGAGAACTCGTTTCAGCCGCCTTGGGGGCACCGGATGAGATGTGTGGTAAACCGATATGTAGTTGAATCATTAGATTTTTGCACATGGGCTCTGTTCCTTTATTTATTAGATATGTAACGTTATCACGAAATTTGAGGTACATATGTAGGTAGGTAATACAGAGCACAAGCAAGTGCACCAACCAGACCTTGTTGACTCCACTGCAGGTGGTGAGCCCGCCGTGAGCCCGGTGCGCCATGATCCATCAATTGATTGCCCCCCCCCACCATGCCGAGTCGCCAACAACCACTCTCGGCGTCTCTCGCTGATGATGCCCTAGATTACGCGCCAGGCCCATTCCGTCCTACATACAGCACAAACTCCCCGCGACAGCAATTCACCCTTGGGCCCCCCGCTCAACTGTTTTTGGGGTCGAGATCGCGACGTTATCGACGTCGAAGGACTTCGGCATCTCGTGGAAACCGTGGGCAGTTTCGCATTTCAGGACTGTTACCCGCGACCGCATTTTCAATCTGCTCTCGTGCATGGTTTGACGTGAGCAAATATTGGCGCGGAAACGGCTACGCCATCCGCTCCTGGGGCTGCTCTCTTGCCGCGTCCGCCCAAGCCCCCCAAAACCGTCCACAGCGCCTCGCACTCGCCATGAGCGACTCTGAATCGAACCCAGGCACGCCGGACGCAATGGAGCGATCAGAGAATACTGAGTCTTTGACATCTCCTCGCGAGGGGCGTGGCTCATGTGATACCGATACTCCGCCAACGTCACAAGCTCTCGAGGCCGAACTACAAAAGCGAATGCCCTCTCTTCGATCCGTCTCTGATCCGCCAAACATGAATCCCAATTCGACATCAACAGGAATCCTCGGCAAAGCGAGGAATCCGTCTCATACGATTCCGTCTGTGACTGCCGGCGCCATGGGAAACGATGTGATGGCTAGAGCGCGGGCTTTGCATCAAGCGCGCATGGGGAAATCTCCTATAGGATCCTCGCCACACTCCCCGTCATCTCCATTCTCTGGCGGTCTATCTGGAAGGAGCGGATTCCCCGGCTTAGCAATGCCACCGAACGCGATGCATCGACCGAGCGCCGTGCCGCATCCTAGATCAGATCCCGTGATGCAACCATCTCTGAGTGAGAGGAGGGCCAACAAGTTTGGTATGAAACTGTCAGAAATGGGCAGCGCAAACTCAACACTCACATCCGGTTTCAAACGAACCGGTGCACCCAGGCTATCAGACATAACTGGCAACCTGTCATCTGATGGGATGCGACCTGCTGATGCCACGCTCGGCTCGAAATTGGACGATTTCAAAAAATACATCGATGCCGACAAAGGATGGATCACATTCGATGGAGCTGCCACAATAACAAAAACCGGCGTCAATTTTGCCAGCGGTCAGACCTTCAGCATATCCCTTGATGAAATTCAAATACAAGGAGAGCTCGGCAAAGGCAACTATGGCACTGTATACAAAGTTAAACATGCCAAGCCAAAAGGCCCCCGTTTTGGTCATGGCTTATCCGGAGTTCGCCTGCCGCACTCTGTGTCGGATACAGCGGTCAACAAAGCCAGACAGGATACTGATGACTCCGAGGCTGGCCAAGGCGACGGAACTACCGGCAAGATGATGGCGATGAAGGAGATCCGACTGGAACTAGACGACGCAAAATTCACAACCATATTGAAAGAGCTTGTCATTCTTCACGAGTGCGTCTCGCCACACATTATCGATTTCTATGGCGCCTTTTACCAAGAAGGAGCAGTATACATGTGCATTGAGTACATGGACGGCGGTTCAATTGACAAGCTGTATGCTGATGGCATTTCTGAGCATATCCTGCGGAAGATCACTTACTCTACTGTCAAGGGGCTGAAGTCGTTGAAAGACGAACACAACATCATCCACCGCGACGTAAAACCGACCAATATTTTAGTGAACAGCAGAGGTCAGGTCAAGATTTGCGATTTTGGGGTCAGTGGCAATCTAGTCGCGAGCATAGCCAAGACAAATATTGGGTGTCAGAGCTACATGGCACCCGAGAGAATTTCTGGCGGAGGCATGTCGGCACCAGGCTCATCGGATGGAACATATAGCGTGCAGAGCGACATCTGGAGCTTAGGTTTGACCATCATCGAGTGCGCCATGGGCCGCTATCCCTATCCTCCCGAGGTGTCATCCACCATCTTTAGTCAACTGAGTGTAAGTGCTTGTGGACGTTGCAACGGGACACCGACTCCTTCTCCCCAGCTCACAGAAACACGGACATGCTGACTCTGCTCCTCATTTTTATAGGCCATCGTGGAAGGCGACCCCCCTGATCTTCCAACAGAGGGCTTCTCCGAAACCGCGCAGAACTTCGTTTCGAGCTGCCTACACAAGATACCCAAGATGCGAGCCACATACGCCATGCTTTTGAACCATCCCTGGCTACAAGCCTTATCCAAGCCCAAAACAATCACCGAGGAGGCCGAAGAGGGAGAAGAAGCCGATAAAGTCGCCGAGGCTGTTGGCCATCTCGAGCTAGGAGGGGAGGACACTAGCGACGAGGAGGTGGCCGAGTGGTTAAGACAAGTGCTGAACGGAGGAAAGGCCAAATCAGTAGAGGAAGCCACTGCATCCCGTCCAGCTCTGCATACCGTCCGCGGAGCCAACAGCCCGTCCTGACTGGTGAACCTCTCATCTTTTTTTCCTTTTATCGTTGCCTTGAGGATTCTTTCAACCGCCCCCACCCGCTGGTACAACGGCAAGTACATACCTATGTATGCAAAAAGCAGCCTATATCGAGACACAACGAAGTGTTGTGTGCATTCATCCACCTCTTCATTAATGCATACGCGTATACCTCATCTTTTTGACCGTCTTTCTCTCATTCAAAAGGCCATGACGCAGCAAAAGTACTCCGGAAAATGTAGCCTCAACAAGTAAATAAACAGATCAAGAGTGATTCATCACAGTTTGGGCTGGGACCTATCATTGGATTGCCCCGCGAACAAGTTCTGTGTGCGTTGATACGCCAAGAAATGAAGAATATCAAGCCCGGTGACAAGTATTGAGAATCGAGGTGTCGTTTGCTATAGCTCATCAGGTCTGTTAGATGGTCGACGCTCATCAGGCTACCCGTCCGCCATCCGCTATGGACCTGTTGCCGCGTCATGGAAAATAAATCTACAGCAGTCGTCTACTCAAAACTCTTCGTCAAACCTCCCTTCTGTTCTTCTCTATCTTCTTTTCTTTCCCATTTTTCTTTCTAGTTTCCCCTTCCTCATGTACGCTTGTCCTCTTTTCCCTTCTTCCGCACTACACGGAAGCAATTTCTCTATTTTCTTGATGATGCGCGAGAGGTGGGTGTTGGTTTGGAAGGTAGAGGCGTGGTGAGCCCTGGGAGCAATTTGTGCGCCTTGGGTGTGCGCCGTAGCAATTGAGCAATAAGCAAGAAAAAAGTGGCAGCTATTTTCATCTAACTACTCAGTGTGATATATATCCAACATCCCAGTTCACTGCTTGTACCACACCGGTAACCCGGGTTCTCGGCAAATAGCCACCGTTCACCCTACTTCGCCAGGTCCCCACGAAGAGGTAATATCTACAGATCGGCGTTACGGCCGGGGTGATAAATCACAAGATGATCTTTTCGGCGCACTGAAAGAATGTAGTAAACCCTCTATGAAGGAGGCACCTGCTTATAGAAAGGGTGGAACAAGGATAGTCGGAAGTTGGAGCATCTTGCAATGTTTTATCACCAATGCCCCATTCGAGCGTACTTGTGGATCATGAAATGCTGTTATTAGAAACTAGTGTATGTAAAAAGGCATTCCAATAGCTTTCAAACATTACGCGCCTGATAGTCAAGCATATTTGTTACGGCACTGGGTATCTATCCCATCCCAGATCCAACTTCCATAAGTAAGGAGTGACTCATCAAAACCGTCACCGTGGCAGAGAAACAAAATCGCGAGCCTGTTTACCGATGCTGCGACCAAACAAATCCTTCATGTTCTTCTTACATAGTGCCCTTGACTGGGCACCCATTTTTCGTTCAGTATCATTATTACAGCGTCTTCGTCGTAAAAAAACTAGCAGGAAAAAGGTACCACGGAGAGAACGAGTGTATGAGGAAGGGAACATAGGGGAACGCAGGACGGAGACATTAGAAAGTCCAGCGTTCCGCGCACCCTAAGGTGGAATCTTCGACCAGATTGATATCGAAGAAGATCCCGTTCGGCGTTGTGTCAATATTACTGAAGGCGGAAGTGGCGCAACCCTGGATTACACGAATCTCGCAGCTGCCGCTTGAGGAAGCCGCTTTGAACATTCCAGGTGAAAGCATTCCCGAGCTCGTGAATCTGCGCGCCCAATCACTTCGCCCGTAAGCAAGGAAGGCCCAGGATTTACGAATATTCATCCTTGACGCGACGGCCTTCATATGATCGAGTGCTGCGACCGCGACTGAAAAAACCGCCTCTGCCAAACCCACCTACCACACCTGTGGTACCAGTGTCGCGCACTATGCCTGTGGTACTAGTGTCGCGTACCACACCGGTGTCGCCTACCATGCTTGTGGTACCAGCACGCGTTTTGTCTTTGCGGATGCCCATGGCGAACAAGATAGTGGCAACAAGCAAAGCGGCCCAGGAACCCCACATCCAGCCGAAGCCATAACTTCCCAGAGATGCCTCGCGGCCGTCGTCTCGGAAGCGATTGCGAGCCTTCACAAAAACTGCAGTGAATAGAGAGGTGGCGATGGTGTGAAGAATGAGCGCAAAGCCAGCAATCATGAAACTGATGGCAGCGCCGAGACGGCCGCAACACGCGAGGAAGCTGGAGAAGAATGCTAGCATCTCGAAGAAGAGGGTGATGATGATGAACACCCAGCTGAATCGCCACATGTAGAAGTACTTGAAAGATGTGGTACCATCGCCGTGGCTGCCTCCCAATCCTTCAGGCACGTTCTGGGCATCAGTGTCCCATGCCCAGCCAAAGGGGATGGCAGCCTTGGCACCACCACAGTCGAGATTGTTGTCGCCACATATGTAGAAGTAGGTCCATTGAGAGAATTCCCTGGCACCTGTTATGCCACCTGTGTTGGCGCGCAAGAAGTATGTCTTGTTAAGAGGCGTCGAGTCGCTGACGCCGGAGAGGACGATGAAGAAAAGGAAGAGCATGGATGCAGCCAGGGTTATGAGGCCAGCAAGGCCTAAGGAAAAGTCTACAGATTGCGTCAGTTGATTTGATCAATGGCTGGACCCCCATGAGTGATGCGAGGTCCAAGAGGACTTTTGCTGCAATGCGACGGCTGCGTAGACTTACTCTTGAGCATTATGAATTACAGGGAGCCTGAACGGCTGCGAAGCATATGAGTGAGAAAATTCACGACTGTATACAATATGCAGTAATCGCGTCGGCAACGACAGGTCTCGGATTTTTACGCGGAGCCGTGAACGGAGAGTCGGGAGAGAAGCTAGAAATGGAAGAAGGATGCGGAAATATGCAGGGAAGGGCCGTCGCCAGATAATAAAGCTTGCACGTTGGCGTCACACAGACAGCTACATAGTGAGAGGGAACGACTTCTGCACAACGTACTGGCTTACCAATGTAGCGTCACTCACTGTACCAAAAAGCGGATCAAATAAGAACCAGACGGCGTAGAGAGTCTAGGCTAGCAACGAACAAAAATATTTATTAGAGCATCCTTGGTTTTGTCCAGATTTCTGTGGCGGTGGTTCATCGCGAGTTTCCAAGTTGCATGTCTTGGTGCCGGTTTGGGCTTTTACCGGGCAAGTTTACAGAGCGATCAAGTGGGGCCGCAGCTAAACGATGACGACACAAGCGGAGTCACGCAGCAACACCATTGGCTGCATTAGGCAACGAGCTTTGCTTGATGGTTGACGTCACCATGGCGACCTGGTCTACGCTAAACCATACCGTCCACCTGATCCCATTCCAAACTTCAAAGTCCACAAGATCCAGACTTCAGACTCCAGAGTCCAAATCAGCTAACAATGTATGAACTAATCAACTCCTTTTCAGTTTGGTTAAGAAACGAAACGCCGTGGCGCACGGGGGCGCTCCGCGCGGAACGGCCTGACACCTATCTGTAGAAAAGAAGAAACACATCTTATTTCGCGACGGATGGATTTGCTTGCGAATACAGTACGTTCATCATTATCAATTCTCTCATGCCCCGGATTTGTGGCATTGGGCGCAAGCTCCATCTCTTGCGCTTGCACTTGATCTACCTGCCGAACCCGATGCAACGTTGATGGGCCAAAAGTCAAAGTTCGTTTCCACCGTGGCCACCAATTGGCTGATATCCGGCTGTGATGTCATCGAGCTGACTAGCCGCCATGAGCTTCATCAACATAAACTTTCTACTCAAAATTTCCAAGGCTCGGCATCTTGACTACCGACGCATAAGTAATGTAGATAGTGCACTGATCATACGCCACCCAGTGATCATAAGCCTTTAGTCACTCCTTTCAACTCGTCACTCAAGCTGTCAGAGCCGTTTCCAGGGGGCTTTTCTTCGCTTCAGAAACTTGTCCCCTATATGCGTTAAAGCTTCCACCTTGACCCAGATCGAACATATTGAGCGGGGGAATGACGTCGTTGGACCACGGGTCATGGACGTCGACGACGGCAGCCGGCTAAGCATGTCAGTGACTCGAGTGAACGTCATGACAATATCGAGAAAGTGATTGCTTCCTAGGGTTTCCCGCGAGCTTGTGGTTTCGTCAAGCATTGTCTGCTCTGCTACCTATCAAGTCTGGAGTACTTCTTGCGTTACAGGACATGGGGATATTATGCGCGGAACCCTCAAATCGGCTACAAAGCAAGAAGCTACTGCGTGTACCTCGATTGCAAGCCGACATCTGTAGCTACGACTGTGCCGAAACACGCCAGTCTGATGCACTTTTTGCACATGGGCCATCGTCTTGCTCATGCGCAGACGGCCTATGTGATATTACAAGCGTAGCTTCATTGCTGGCATCTTTGAGATGATGGCTCGCGATGCCATTATTATTAACACACGCATCTTGGACTTGCTGCACGCTAATTAGCCGCAGGCTACAGCACCCCGGATAGGGATCTTTCTTCTCTCTTGGAGAAGAAGAAGAAGAAGAAGAAGAAGAAGAAGAAAAAATCTGAACAAAAAGAACCCATCAGGACTGTTCGGAGGTGCCGTGAGCCTGCTCACGGCATTTGTGACGGTCACCCGTAACCGCTCTGTACGTTGCACTGTACCTATATATCCCGCAGTAAGCTGGTTCTCATCAGCTTAGTGTTCTGACCTATTGGTCAGGTCGGTACGGATATCCGATTCCTCACAGCATTCTTCATCAGCGACAACAAAGCCAGAAGTTGAACAGAACTGTAGCGCAACAAAAAGCTATGAACAAAGTTGTGACCTTGGGCAAAAACCATAGGTCTACAGATGGTGTGGGGCTTCGCCGGGGATCGAACCCGGGACCTCTCGCAATGAGCTGAGGGTGTGACCCTAAGCGAGAATTATACCACTAAACCACGAAGCCAGAGAGTGGGCCCTATTTCATAGGTGTATGTTATAATTGTGCTTCATGAAGATTGATCAATGAGAAGCGTTTCGCGATTTCGATCAGCCCAGGTCGCGTTACTTCGCGGGGATATGTCACATGCGACATAACCTTCGTCAACCAAATCGGCCGTCCATGCCGCTGCGATAATGTCCCGCATGGCTGTCATGTCCCCTCGCTCCTCGGCAATCTCAACACACGCTGTGACTCTCAATTCTGTCAATCTAGTCTCCCGCCCCGTACGGCCTCGCAGCACCTTGGATGTCGCTCCTTTCATTCTGTTCCGGAACTGGTCTCACTCACGCAGCCCTCTGTGTATCCTGGAGCATGTCCATCTTACAGGACAGGATCATCGCGCCCGCCTCATCCCATACACCCGCGCCGAAGATTTTCAGGAGCAGCATCGCGGGCGATTTCTCTCCTGGAGAGCCCTTTCTGAAGAGCAGAAGACATCAGGCGAACATGACGAGGCGCCGATACCACGTCTGCTCTCTTTCGAAGCTGAGCCCACTTTTACATTGGGTCGTCGGCAGGACGATCTCACAGCAGAGCAAACTGCTCGCTTGCAAAGTTCTTTGCGCGTGAGTCATACACGGCCTTCGCATTTCGCACAAAGCTTCATACCGCAGGTCAGAAGAACCAATCGAGGGGGGCTCACGACGTACCACGGTCCCGGTCAGCTGGTTCTGTGGCCCGTATTGGATATGCACTCGTGCTTGTATCCTAAATACGGGGTTGCTTCGTACGCTCATCATCTGGAGACGACAACGCAGCGCTTTCTGTCTGAGAATTTTGGCATTGAGACGTACATTGCTCGCGACGAGCCCGGTGTATGGGTCACGATAAAGACGGGGCGACCACGCAAGATCGCTGCGCTGGGGGTGCATCACCGCCGTTATGTTACGGCATTGGGCATCGCCATAAATCTTGACATTCCCGTAACGGGAGATGAAAGTGTCAATCCCTGGGCGCGATTCATTCCCTGCGGGCTAGACGGAAAGCTGGTGACTTCCGTCGCTGCGGAAGTTGGAGATCATTTGCCACATGGCTTCGATTTCGAAGACTTGGCTGGCCGATGGGCTGCTCTCTTCGAGGAAGGGATGCTAGATGTGGAAAAGAGGCGTTGGGGGAGCAGCGAGGCACAAGATTTGGGAAGGTGATGAATAGCCGGATGGTCGTGGCTCTAAATACATGAGGCAGTGAGTCAAAACTCAGGTTTCTTGCCAAATGATCAGGGTACGAGAGTTCATGGTAGGCGATGGATTTCCCCTATCTAAATGCTGAAGCAGTTTCATTCATCGATTCTTACTCACATTCACAGCCTGTCTTGTATATAAGTCGTCACATACACACAGTCACGCGCGCATATAGTTATACGATCGGCCTCGGCGACGAAAAGAACGTTGCTGTTCAAGGGCTTGCTTGGAGAAGCAGCACAGATTGCCGGAGAGATCACGGTCCGACAGGACCTCAAGTTTGCATACTGCAGCCAAAGTCCCTGGCTTGAGAACGTGTCAGTTGGAGATGAATCTCAAACAGTATGCGCCGGATCTAGTCGATGCCAAAGTGTTTGATAGGCTGGTACACGACTGCTCGTTGCAGGACCTCGTTAACCTCCAGGATTATCAGGCCGGGACGATTGGGAGTGGAGGTGTGAAGCTCAGTGGGGGGCAACGAAAAGGCTGGTATGGAGTTTTTATTTTTTTCGCTGTCAAAGAAAGAAGGCCTTTAACTTACATTTACCGCCTTATGCTTTGGCGAGGGGTCTAGCGCTCAACAGGGACATCTTCCTGCTTGATGACGTTTTCAGTGCCCTCGATCGTCGAACGCTTCTCCATATTGCGCAGAACCTGCTGCAAGCCAAGGAGTCTCTCGGATATGTTACGACGACGGTTATATACACCACCCACGACAGTAAGACAGGTCCTCCCCCTCCCACAATCCATAGCGTGTAGAAATGAAAAGCCAGCCTCACTAAAAGAAGTATACGTGAAGAACATATCGCCAGTATGGCCGATGAGGTGTATGTCGTCACCGAGTCAGGCACACTCGAAAGGCTCAAAATGGAAGATATGGCTTCTATAGACGATACAAATCCACCGATGGAGGATGAAGCGGAGGAGCCCCTTGCGGTCAAGCACAAGAACGAGACGGATAGCCCATATGATACAACAGCACCAGATGACGCGAAGAAAGCCCTTGGAGACAGAACCGTGTACAAGACGTACATGCAGTCCATGGGCTACCTCGATTCGACTGTTTTTGTGCTGATGGGCATGGTCTTTGCCTTAACGTACAAATTTCCGGATATTTGGATCCAGTGGTGGTCGACAGCCGTGTCATCACCAAGCGACAAGCAAAGTCATTCCACAGCCTATTAGATATCCACCTACGCCATGTTAGAGCTTCTGCCTTTAATATCACTGGGCCTGTGGGCATGGCATTTCTTCCACAATATAGTCCCCGCAGTGGGAGTTTCCTTGCACGACAGCTTGCTCCAGACAGTCCTTAACGCGCCCTTCCCATGCATTAGTTCTCTCGATACGGGGTCGATGCTCAACCGATTCAACCAGGACCTCATGCTTGTCGACTCTTTACTGCCGTTCGACCTTGTAAACACGGTGAGCGAGCTCTTCGTCGCTGTCATTCAAGTTGTCTTCATCGCGGTGGCGTGCGTACAGGCGCTTGCTGCCCTGCCCGTCGTGGTTGTGGTGCTGTACATGATTCAGCGGTTCTATCTCCGCACGTCCGAACAGCTTCGTCTACTCGATTTCGAAGCCAAGGCCATTCTGCATACCAAAGTCTCGGACGTCTCCGCACACGCCGGCCCATCCATGATCCGAGCGCATCGATGGCAAGGCGTGATGCGGCAGAATTTCATGGAAATGATGGATGCGTCACATAAACCCATCTATCTTCTCTTCTCCGTCCAGAGGTGGCTCCAGTTGGTCTTGAACTTGGTTGTCGCTGGGCTGGTCGTCCTGGTGGCCGGCGTGGCCGTCGCTGTCAGGAGCAAGGTCGATGTGGGAGCCATTGGCGTCGCGTTTCTGAATGCTT
Organism: Claviceps cyperi; assembly: GCA_018360075.1. Taxonomy (NCBI): domain Eukaryota; kingdom Fungi; phylum Ascomycota; class Sordariomycetes; order Hypocreales; family Clavicipitaceae; genus Claviceps; species Claviceps cyperi. The sequence continues at coordinate 33,970 of SRPQ01000151.1, forward strand.
CGACACTGGGCGAGACGCTTACGTATTTCATTACGGCTTGGACATCACTCGAGACATCTCTAGGGGCGATTGCACGCATCGCGCTCTTCAAACGAGACACGCCGTCGGAGCAAGATCCCCCTCCTCACATTGCCCCTTCGTCATCCTCCCCCACGGCCCCTACCTCGTGGTGGCCGTCCTCAGGAGACGTCATGTTCGACAATGTCTGGGAAAGCTACAAATCCGATAGTGCAGGTAGCGGTCCCTCCCCTTCCCAAGACTCCAACGATCCGGCATGGAGCCTTCGAGGCGTGAGCTTCTCCATCCACCCCGACGAGCACGTCACAATATGCGGACGCACCGGCTCCGGAAAGTCCACCGCCCTGCTCGCCCTCCTCCGCATGGTCCACATCTCCATGGGCTCCGTCTACATTGACGGTACTGACTACTCACACCTCCCTCTCTCCGTCCTTCGAAAGGGCTTTTTTGTCATCTTTCAAGACCTCCTCCAAGAATCCGTCCCGCTCCGCAAACAACTCGACCCCGATGACGCATTCTCCGACGCAAGAATCCAGGGCGTACTGAACCAATGTAATCTATGGCAGAGAATGAGCTTCGAAGGCGATGGATGGACTCTCCTCCACCGCTACAGACATGAAGCTTTCTGCTGGAGAGATGCAACTCTTCTGCCTGGCGAGGACTCTTCTCGATGCTGGTTCCAAAGAGGGCGGTGTGCTGATTCTAGATGAAGCCACGAGCAGGTATGTTTTTTTGGATCCTTCAAGATGCAGGCTTTCCTATGAGGAAGCTACATCAAGACGCACGACTGACCTGTGCGTATAGCTTGATCGCGAGACACAACGCAGGATTGATGCAATTGGCAATACGGAATTCAGAAACAAGACGGTGATATCGGTCAGCCATCGGCTTGATAGTTCGCTTACGGGCTCGAACCGGATCATTATCATGGCGGAGGGGAGGGTTGTGCAAGATTCCGGTGCTTGAGTTTGGGCATGCTGCTGGTAGGCGAATGTTCTTGAACGATGAATTGGAATATGAGCAATCGGCGGGTGGATGAAGTAGGGTGCTGATTATCTTGACAGGATTTTTTTAGTCGTTTGGCAGCCGCGTACGTAAGTTAATCCAGCTTTCCTTCATTGCGTCCCGTTCCCGTGATAGCCAACTGTCCGTATCGTGCCGTTTCCTCAAGGCCCAACGTACTTAGATGGAATATTTGAGACATATTAAGCAATTTGGGGGCACATGGTGGGCGTATATTTGACTGAAGAGCTGTGTTACCCAACTTGTGGGAAAGTGGGAACACCATACCATGTACATGATCGGATGGTGCGGCCGTCACGTGATGCGGCTGCGCACGAGCGAATGGCTTATTCCTCAATAAGTTATCGTCTTAGAAGAAACTTCGATGATGAGGCGCCTACGTGTCATCGGCCAGGCATGCGAAGGCTGCTAGGAATCGTAAGGCAAGAAGCGGCTCACGATGATCTTTACTTTTTCTGCCTTCAAGAACAACATCAGCAGCAGCATCAGCGATGTGAGACAAACCCGTCGATGAAGATGGTAACGAAGCAATAGCGGCAGAACTTGGAAGATGGAGACATGATCGTCAACGGTCACGACGTGGCATCGCCCACGGAGAATCGCCAACGCGGGCCGGATCATTTCCCCCGGAGGTCGTCGTATCTGAAACCTGCAGACCAAGTGTACTTTACAATTCTTGTTCTTGTTACTATTCTTACAAGGTGTAGCGAGACAATGCATCATGCATTCTGTACAGTAGAAACTACTCGCGTATGTCTAGCAAGGTATTGAAACTGTCCACAAGTTACAACAGATGATCGTGTGCCAAAGATTTGAACTAAGATCGGCATCCTGGGCCACTATTCATGGAACAAAGTGAAATCGAGTGAGACCTCCAAGTAAACTAAACATGCATCGGTTCTTGAAAAGGAAGGCGACAAAAGAACTCCGCGGACGCTAAAACAAACTCCTCCTCAATCGACCACTCAATTGAGGGCATGCCATCAAAAAACCGCTTTAGCCATCTAGCATTCTTCTGTGCCTTAGTAACCCTACACGGTTCGGCTTGCTAGCCCAATCGGGGCGGCAACGCCATGTCATGTACATATTACTTTGGTTGGGCGGCGGTCGGGGCCGCGGCGGAGTAGCCTCGCGCCTGTTGAGCGGCGTGAGCACGGCCAAGGGATTCACTAGCGGCTTGCGCCGCGCGGCGAAGACGGGCCTCAAGGTTGGAATCTCCCAGCATAGCGCGACCGTGTGTAACGAAGTCATCGAAGACGGAGGCGAAGGTGGGATCTTTGAAGTCGCATCCGTAGTAGAAGAGGACGTTCCCGTTCTGGTTGAAGCTGCCGTCGGCCTTTTCGAAAAACCACGTGAGATTCTCATCGCTTTCGCTCACAGTCCAAGCTAGGCGGGGATTGTCCTTCTTGACAGCTGCAAAAACATTCTCGGCCACGTTGGTGAGCCAGCCCGGTTTTGTGATGGTCAGCGTCGCTAGAGTCCCCATAGTGCGATCCTGGTTGGGGGGCATGACAATAGCCAAGCACTGCATTGTATCATCATAGTAAGCTGTGAAGGGGTTCTCCTTGAGGAAGTCAATGTAGCGATCGACTGTGGCTTCGGCATCAAGGCCCTCACGGTCGCGAATAAGCGTCGTCTTGAGCATCTGAAGGTCCTCGAATTCATCAATGGACGTGACTTTTCGAATCTTGTCGCCGCGGCGGATCATAGTGCCCGCGCCCGAGTCGGTAAAGAGCTCTTTCTGCAGATCGCTGGGATGAATGATAGCCACGCTTGAGCTGCGGGGAAGCGTATCCAGGAGCTCCTTGATCTCCTTGATCTTGAGACGGGTCCCATAGCGGCACCAGGACTGCGACATGAGATTGTCGAACTCAGCGTCCAGGTTGATGTGAGAAATTTTCTCGCCTTCTCCATCGAACAGTCCTCCCTTTTCAGAGAGATAGACAACTTTGAGGGGCTCGAGAGCGCGGGCAAGCTCGGCAGCAGCCACATCGGCATTTACATTGAGCAAACGTCCATCCATCGACTCGGCCATGGAGGTCAAGATAGGCACATAACCGGCCTCGATGGACTTTTCGATGCCGGCCTTGTTGACCTTGGTAATCTTGCCCACGTACTGCCACTTTTCCTTGTTGAGATAATCCGCAGTAAATACACCCGAAATGGAGCGCGTGGCCACGCCGAGCGCATCCAAATGATCCGTCAATCGCATATTCTCTTCCAGAAATAATCGTCGCGCAATGCCAAGAGTCTTAGCGTCAGTTACGCGAATACCCTCTTCGAATTGAGGCTCAACACCAGCCTCCTCCAAGAGGCGGTTCAGCTGGGGACCAGCACCATGAACAATGACAGGGTAGAGACCAAGCTCGTAGAGGAATAACAGGCTCCTGCAGAGCTCGTTAATGTGGTCCGTCAAGATGGCGCCGCCGACTTTGATGACCGCAAACTTTTGGGACGAGACGGAGGTGAAGAGCTTAAGATATTGCTGACCCTCTCGCTTACTGCCGATGCTGTTGATCGTCTGGGCGACAATTTCTCGCATGCGATCGCGGGCAGGTGGCGCGCCCAAGGCACCGGTGGTGGACAGAGCTCGGCATAAGGCAATGTTAGGAAGTCGGATCTTGCTCGGAGCGGCGGTAGATGAAGCTACAACGGAAGCAGCTCGCCGAAAGCCTGCCCGAGAAATGGCAGTCGTGACAGACAGCATCGTCAAGGTTCGATTGGCGCGAGTGCGTGAGTCGACAATATCGCGGGGAACGCCAACAGCGACTGCTGAGCCGTGGGATTGGATAGGCTCGTCAGTTGTAGACGTGTCAGGCTGAGATGGTATTACCCGTGGCGCGAGGACCGAGACACAGGATGAAGGCGGTGATCTAGAGGATGAGGAAACGACAAAGAGGTGGCCGATTTGAAGGGAATGCATTGAGGACTGAATGACACGGAGCTCCGTCGACCAAGCCGTTGGGCGGGGTTTTCAAACCCTTCCTTGGCTTGGGCACGTAAATTTCGAGAAGAACTACATATGTACCTAATGTACCTATGTATCAGAAAAGCGGGGTGTTCTTCGCCTGCTTCCTGCCTTTGACCAGTGGGTGGCGCCACTTGTAACGCGAGGCTACCTCGCTCGTTGTTCATCACTCCTGCCTACCAACATTTCAGACAGAAGCTTGCTGTATATAGTTACCCCGTTAATTTTGGTCGCTTGAGATAGATAATTCCAACGAAGTTGAGCTCATGTTTATCTCGGTGTTGAGTTGATCCCGAGGATTATGGTCGATTGTCGTTTTCGCTGCCTGTTTTGCAGTTTCTGTTTCTTCGTCGTATCGTGGAGATCCTGAGAGTATTTCCGTTGTTTGTGTTCTTTTCATTTATGCATCTATTTTCTGGCGACCGTGCCAGGAGAAGGAAAAACATATCGCTTCCTCAAGTGATCCTGGAGTTCGAGAGGTTCTTCCCCAGTGGGACGTCAACTGGAACTGAAGCCTGCAACTGAATCCAAGAATCCATACATCAACGGTTCTATTCCACTGCCTCGGGGAGGCGCTTGTTTTAGGTGTGGCGTGGGTGGTCATTATGTTGCCAACTGCACGGCGACGGGGGATGCCGTTCTCACGAAATGGGAATCGGCTTGGCTGAAGTCGATGATTCTGCCTTCCCGGAACGACCAGAGCTGGACACCTGATCGCGCTCACGCGTGATCAGCTCAAGTGTATTTGGAAGGGGACGCGGTGGTTGATGACCCAGCAGCCGGATCGCAGTTCGTCGGGACTCGATACGTCGCAGTTGCAGCAGAGCCCGAAACCAGCTCAGGTGCTCTTGAACGCCAATGTGACGGCTCCCAGGTTTTCCAATTCGGAGGGACAGATGCAAAGACAGCAGGCCTGTGTGCTACAGTCGAGGAATTGGTTGACGAGGAACTTCCACTTCGACCTGTCCTCAAGAGCCTGAAGAAAGCTGACGCTGGAGTCTGTCGCTCAGGGTGCACTTTGGGTTATAGCATTGATTTCGGAGGCTGTCCCCCCTTCGAAGAAACGGAAAGGAATGCCGATTGGTGAGCTACTCAGTGATGAGGATGAGACGCCTTTACCTCAAGCTGTGCCTTTGGTGAGGGAGAAAACAATTAAGCGCAGTGCCCGTGTTTTGAGCGACATCTGGGCCGGGAAGGTCTGGGGCCAATAGAATGGAAGGCCTTGGCAACCCGTATATCCGTACCAATTTCATTGATGGAGTTGTGGCAATTTAGCCCTGAGTTATCGAAACAGTTCCGAAAGCTTCCATCGAGGATCACCGTTCCCAAGAAACGACCGAAGAAAACTGCATCTTTCTCACTCGAAACAAAGTCCGTCCAGGCCACCCCGGTTGATCGAGAAGCTGGCACATCTTCAGTCCGACACAACACCGACCTCCTTAAAAAGCATCGTGGTGGGCCCAAGCTCTTCGGAGTTCCTGTTCGCATTCATATGGGATACCAATCGAAGCAAGTATTTGATCTGCGCCCGGGTCAAGCTGTTGCTGATCAAGGTGCTGAGATAAATTTGATATGTCGTGGATTTATCTTGGACCATAAGATACCGGTGTATAATTTGGGGTCCATCGAATTTCGAGGGCTACAAATGGTCAATGCCGACGGTCGTCAGTGCATGGTTGTTTTTGAAGAAGAGGGGAGTTGGGATGACGAATGCGCCCGGGCGCCGCGACAGTCACACAAGAGCGTTGGGTTGGTCGAAGTGACGAATCGGATATTTCAGGCTGTGCTCAACAAAACCACAGAGAACCAGACGGATTGGGATTTACACCTTCCGAGCGTCGCTAAAGTTTTGAACTCTCGCTATGTCAAATCTGTGGGATTTTCTCCAGTCGATGTGCTGTATGGATTGTCGCGAGCGTCGAATGTTGGGCTGGGGGTGTTTCTCGCGCAAGCTTCACGTGGTTGGGACAATCACTTCTGCAGGTCTCTGGCATGGCCGTTGGAAATGTCGTTGGAAGGTGATTCGAGGGTGAACGGGATGGGACGCGTGGAGGAACGCCGTTCCGAAGTTCAGTACAGGGGACAACTGGAGGCAGTTGGTCGTCGAGATCGTTACGAGCAGAGGAGTTCAAAGCCTTTCTATCCGGGAGATATGGTGATGGTTCTGGCCGAGGGCCCGAGGGAAAGCCACCAAAGCTGCAGCCGCGTTGGTGTGGCCCTTTTCGCGTCAAACTCCGGGTTGGTCGCGCATCGTATCAGCTTGCCAATCTTGATGGCTCGAGGATTCGTGGAGGTTTTGGGCTAGACTTTCACGAGGATGCTCTGAAGTTGTTCGAACCGCGAACGGGACACCTCCAGACATCGTGGGATGAGTTGCTGGTGGGACGGACAAGATTGAGAGGGTGAGAACTTGCAGCCAGCCTATTCCTTTTCTCTGTATTTTCTTTTCTTGCTTTCGATTTTATTCTTTCTATTGAACCAAGCACAGTGTGGTTGGGACACGTTGGGTTGATTAACCGTTGCCACCTTTCCAACCAGTTGAGTCTTTTTTCGAAGACGACAATGTTAACGATTCATTCCAACAACTTGAGCCGGAGTCATCAGGATTCAGATCTGTGATCACCGAATTCCCCTTCGAAATCAATCATCACGTATCCAACGCCTCCTCCAACACCACCACCGCCAGCCGCGCTACTAGCAGGACTTATGGCGAGAGACCCGGCAC
>SRPQ01000152.1:0-40554 GCA_018360075.1 Claviceps cyperi
GCCCTGCACGCCCTAGTATGCCCAAAACTGGGACGTAGTGGCGTAAAATACTCAACAACAACAACAACAACAACAACAAATTCGCTTTACGTCTCTTCTTGTCAAGATTTGCCGCAAATCAGTTCAGCTTTACTGACTATATAGGCTGATGTGCCATGTGAACAGCACGGCTCATTTTGCTGTACGTATTTGCTTTTTCTTTTCAGAATGGTGGCCCAGCTGTGTCTTTGCCGGTGAGGATGATTGGCAGACGACAAGTTACAAGTTAGCACGTTGAACACTCCGAAGTTTATGAATCCATGGGTTTTCAGGATATATATGAGTTTGTGACTTCGTGAGTTGTGCGAGTCTATGAGTTTCACAGCTTCACAAGTTTATGAGTCTGTGAGCTTGTAAGATGAACTAACTACAGGAGCCTAAGTTGTAGGTAATGAGTCCACAAGCTCATTCCCCACTTATTAAACGATCATCGCATGCATGAATGATGAAACCATCAATCTAGCTTCAGGCTGGGTATGAACAACTTCCCCGCCTCGAACAATATGGTCAAGGTCACCGTATCTCCATCTCATCTCCCGCACTGGCGTCATGTCATGCGAAATTTCTGAAAATTCCTGAGCCCATGTCTCGGCGACAAGCATGCCAACATGACATGCCAGCACCAGCAGAGCAGTCTACATTAGTTATCCCAATGAGGACTATTTGCAAATAGCAAAGTGTTGAAAAAACGTCTAGCAACACCAACTCATTCATTCCCAACTCTCCTTTCCTTGATCTTACCCTCACAGTCAGCTTTCTCACTCCCTAGACACCATCACCTCCACCCCCTCCCCCAGCTCAACAATCTGGCAATCCTCGATAGGCACACCGCTCGCAAACTGCGACACTACAAAGTCCAGCGTCGTGCCCTCCCACCCCAGCACTACCATCGGGGCATGCCACGTACCCGCTCCATACACAACCGCCTGCGCACCCGTGGCCACAAAGGCCCTCAGTCCATGTAAATCCGGGAGACCCCTCCCAGGAAGATCCTGTCCGACCGGCACGGGCAGACGGACCTCCTCCTCGCGGGGCGGCAAACTCGGCGCCACGATCACGAGGTACGCGTGCGCCGTGGAGGCGAGGGGCGAAAAGTTCTGCGTGGTGAAGGGATGGCGTTCCAGGATGCGCACGGGGAAGATGTCGTGCGCGGGGTCATCATCTTTGTGGAGGAGCTGGCGCGCCGAGCATACAAACATGCTAATGATGAAGGTGGCCTCGACGCCGCTGGGTGCTTGATCGTAGAGGTTCTTGATGGGAGCGACGTGGCGATACTGGATCGCGAAGCCTTGGTTTGCGGGCACGGCGTTGTCGGGCAGAGATGTGGTGGTGGTAGTGGTGTTGGTGGTAGACGACGTGTTATCGCTGCACGACCAGGCGAACGAGGGATGGATGTCGGGACGGGGATTGCTGATGACGCTGCCAAACGAGGAGAAGGCGTCTTGGGCGAGGGGCTCAGCGGTGACGCGGATGCGTTGATCCCCCAGCTGGAGCGTGGTGGACATGTTTGGCAGCAAAGATCCGTCGAGAAGAAGAATATCAGTTTGTCGATTTCAAAGGCTAAACGTCGATGGTGAGACGCGCGGGGTGTCAGTGACGGACCCATAAAATGTTCACAATTGAGGCTTCCACGTTTTGGCTACAGAGGCTGTGGCTCATAAATATATATAAGAAAGACGTAGAGAGTAGTATTGATCATCATACAAAAGGATATAAAGGGAAGAGAGGAGGAAGAAGAAGAAGAAAAAAGACACCACGGCCAAAACAAAAAAGGGGCTTCCTAGCCGTGTTTCTACTATTACATAAAAGGCGCCCCCAAGAAAGAATTGGAGAGATGCATTCATTGACTTGTTGATGCAGGCGCCCGCTCACCCAAGTAGTCTACTTGCGCTTCTGTTACACGTAGATATGGGGGCTCCAAAGTATACAAAGCAAAAGAAAAAAAATAGAAAGGTGAAGAAGAAGGAAGGGAGATATGAACAGATAGGATGAGCCTCCCCCCGCAGCCACGTTACGTGAATTCCCTCGGCCTCTGAGTACTCCCCAGATGCGGCACATCGTCGTCGTCTTTGCTATCTGCGCTTCTCCACGGCGTGTTGGGATTATTCGACGACGAGCCTGCAGGCTGCAGACCGACCTGCTGTGAAGGCGGCTCGTAGCCCGGAGGCGCATCGGAGGGAAAACCATGGGTGTCGTAGCTGGGCTGTCGCCACGGAGGAGCCTGCTGCGCACCGACGGGCTGAAACTGCCTCTTGGGGAAGAAGTGCTTCCGGCCGAGCATGAAGATGAGCGCGATGCCGCAGGCGGCGAGGAGCAGGCCAATCAAGACCATGGCGAAGCGTTTGTTTTGTGCTAATGCGAAGCCGCTACACATGGTGTCACCACGAGGTCAGCAGCTGAAGACTAAAAGGTTTCGTGCTTCAACATGGTGGGGACAGGATTGGATGGCTGGGGCGTGGAACGTACAAAAACGCGTTCATCAGGGCCAAAAAGAGAATCACTCGGCCGGTCCACACGTGAATCCGGCCAAATATGGTGGGCGTCTGCGTCTTTCGGTACTCTATATGGTGTTTGACTCCGAGGCCTAGTTGGCCGAAGATGAAGGCAACAATGAGAAACCCCAGTATCTGATGGTAATGCGCAAAGCCCCGCGACTGTTTCGAGTGTTCAATTCTCCAATATTAGCATAACTCCTCACAAAGGGATGTACGCGTCCGTCCGTCCATCAACGACAGTAATTATGGAAGAAAAGGGCGGAATGGGGGGTATTTCATAACAAGACGCACCCTGTTGTAATGAAAGCTCGTCAAAATACCGAGCACCAAGCCCGAAAGAACACCAAGCGTGGCTATGCTCTGATTCAGAGCATGCCATTTCGTCCATCCACAGACTCGCAGCAGCACAACGCCAAAATTCATCATGCCAATGATAAAGAAAATCATGGACGTCCCGTGTAGCATCGCCTTATAATCCGACCGGTTGGTTTCGCGACCCACGAATTCGGTCCCCTCGTTCTGGGAGTCCTGGTTCAGCAGAGGCGCATCCGCAGCGCCCCGCGTCCGCCCCATATCAATCGAAAATACGCCATACTCTTGATGAAACTTGAGCGGCGCGCGCTGATCATTGCTCATAAGCGACTCTGAGGGGCCAATGGCGTAAATGGCCTTTTGGCTCGGCGAGGACACATCGAGCCATCCACCATTGGTGTCTCTCCGGTTCCAGCTTCGGCAGTGTGCCGTGCACATGGCCGTAAAGTACATGTAGTCGTTGAAGATACCCGTGCTATTCTCAACGACGGCGTACTCCATGTCGGGCCAGTACGTCGGCTCGCTATTGTCATAGGCCATGCGAGGCGAGAAGGTGACATTGTGGCCGTCCTCGCTTTGGTAGATGATGAGGTAGAGCGCTCCCTTCATGTCATCGCTGCCGAGGCCGACGGCGCCCCACGAATATTTAGTCGGAACGCGTAGGCTGAAGAAGGTGGCATCAGGATATTTAAAGTCTTCGGTTTCGGGAACGGTAAACGCGAAGGCGACGTGATTGTCGGGTGAGATGAAGGTGGACTGGCCCGGGGGGGTGGCATCGTCGGCGAGAGTGATCGCAGGAGTCAAAACTGTAACAGAACCTTGTATTCAGCATCGCAGTCTGGGAGATGGAGCTGTCGATAATAATGAGGAGACGCAATGGGCAAGCAACAGGGTTTATGGCGTGTCTGAGCATACATACCTGCAACAGCCGCGACTGCGCGCCAACCAAATCTCAACAGCATATTGCGCCGGAGTGAAACACTCGCAGTAAGCTCGCACGAAGAGTCGAGCGCACCGTATGTAGCAGACAGACGTCGACAGCGCGGTTCGTTGAAGCCGTGACAGCGTGAGGCAGAAAAATAGGGAATGCCGGCTCCCTTATTTCCCGTTGCTACAGCCTACAGGCCGAAGGATTTTCTCTCTTAATAAAAGGAGCCCGTCGACCGTATGATTTGGTTATTAGCCCACCACCATTTGGCGCGCTTCTCGAACCTTTACCCCAACTCTGTCCTTTGCTGTTGGCTACCAGCGAGTGAAAGACTTCACGTCGGCAGGGACGAATGCTTTGAGATTTAGTGATAATGTGATGCGCGCGACAGGACTCTGCTTCCCGGCTGGATGTGGATGACGCAGCTGCGTTGATCCCCAAAATCAGGATTTCGTGCGCAGATGACACTGACGTCGAGTAATATGATGCTGCTTTCGAGTTCCTGCATGCAGATGCAGAGCTTGATACACCCCGACTTTGTTCACGGGATGGACGCGGGCATTGGCTCTAGACGCTGTCGAATGAGCAATAAGCAGCCTCGTGATTCACTGCGTCACCATTGAAATTTGACACTGCTTCGCCAGCTGTCGGCGGTGGGGCTGTTGACCTTCTCATTGTCCCTACGGAGTAGGTATGGCATGTACTGCCGCCTACCTAACGAAGTCAACAACATTATTGTTGTCCGCTTCTCAAGCCACAACGAAAACACGTTGATCCACGCTATTGACCTACGAAGGACTCGGAAATATATAACCTTGCGAAAGAGCAGAAAAACGGGGCTTCTTGGTCGCTTCCTTCCTTCTGAGGCAACCAGGCTTACTACCTATTCGCTGCTCTTTCCTTTTGAGGTAGTTATCGAACGGAACCTCTATGTACATATATAGAGACTCTATTTTTTTCGTCTTCGCTTTAGCATGGATATTCAACTCAGTCCGGTTCGTGTCTTTTTTCTTTGGAAGTTGATCCTCTGGTCCTGTGTGGATTGTTGTTCTTGTCGTCTGTTCTGCAGATCTCCTTTCTTGTCTTGTGGTGGGGACCCTGAGAGCGTCTCTAGTACCGTAAAACGTATCTACTGTTTTGCGTCCTCCCCGCACCTCCATCGTTTCTGCCAAGTGACAACCAGCCCCAATTACCCACGCTAGAGGGGTGACGCTTTTCGTAAATCATATCTCTCTCTAAGCACTCTTTTAAGCCAACCCATTGAATGCTAGCTGCGCCTTTTGCGCGTCCCCAACATTGACATAATCCAACTAGCACCAAGCGCGCGTCAGTCCTCATTTCGAAGGGAGAAGTGTACAGGCTGAAAAGGAAGCAACGAACCAGAATCACGTTCGGTTGCGGCTTGCCCTGGCTCTCGCACAAATTGACCTGCTTGGTGATAGAAGCGAGAGAATTGGTCGTCTTGGCGTTTACCTGGTCTGGAAACACAACGTTGCCGATCCGAAAGTTGAGCATGTGGTTCATGATTCCCATGAGCCTGTGAGGGTCCCCAAACAGGGGACGGTCCACCCTACATGTTGGGAAATGCTTGTTCGTGATACCGTAAGGAGTTTCCCAGAAGTGATCGAACTGGCTGATGATGTAGTCGAATCTATCTCGGTCTGTGTGGTAATCTATGCCGAACAGTAAGACATTGTTTCCTTTCCTGGACGGGCATGAGGGCGGCGCAAAATGCAGACAAGAAAGACCAGCAAAAGAACAAGCTAAAGGATAAAGTACAGATGACGATGGATCTCAAGTATAGAACAAGAAAGAGCATCAAGCACAAAATGGACCGAAATCGTAGGGAAAGACACATCAAGAAAGAAATACGGAGACAGCATCATGAAAACGCCATGCAGGAGAAAGAGCTACGAGAAACAGACACCCGGGACATACCCATAAACACCACAAGTCGAGTCTTTGCATCAATGAGCTCCCCGAGAGTAGGCCACTCCGTCTTCGACATGATCCTCCTCTGGGGATGGAACACATGCTTCTTGAGACCCGTGCTCTCAAACACGACATCGAACTCACGAACGGGAATCGCATCACCATTGGTCAGCAGTAGCGTCACGACCTCGTTGGGGTGGTCATCCATCCAAGACCCGATTTCTCGCAGATACACGGCCAGAGATCCAGAATCCAGCTCCCAGCAGTAAGTATGGCACATCTCGATGGTGCCGGCCTTGTCATGCGTTTGCGCCTGCAAGAACCTCACCCCAAGCTGCAGCTGACGCGTGACGGAGACATACTGGTTATGAGAGGGCGTAGGGCCGACAAAGGCGCTGTTGTGGCTGCCGATAAAGGTCACCTCCGAGTATCTCCTCTGGCAGAGCTCGTGATGACCATTACAGGCTGCGAGAATGGTGGCCGTAAAGGGCAGAAGGTGCAGAAGCTTTTTGCGTGGTATGAACGACTCGAATTAGTAGTCAGCCCGAAGACATTGCGTATGTATCTACAACTCACCGATGTCCACAGAACCGCTGGCCACCACTTCTGAGCGAGAAATCCCTGGAAAGCCGTGTTATGTATCTCTTCTAAGCTGACCTGAAGATGGGCCAGCCCATCAATGGGTTCCATCATCCATATGCGCTGTATCTCGGACGGGCGAGGCGCATCTACCGGAAGTTCTCGGTAGGTTGTCCAGGGCAGTAGAGACCAAGCAGACCAATCAGACCGAACCACAAGCAGGCCAAGCAGTCCGAGAAAGACGAGGACGCGCTGAGGCAATCCGAAACCCTCGTGACTGCACTGTCGCCGGCGCGTCGTGATGGTCAGATTCGAATCTCGGGGTCACCGATAACGGCGGGCCTTGGTGTCCGTTTGTCCCCCTCACTTGGCGGCGTCAGGGGTCGCGTTGAATTCCCCCACACGCCCGAACCCCTCCTTTTAACGTTAGCTGCTGGCTTGTTTCTCATTGAGGCGTGTGCGTGTGCGCAGAATTCCCATGCAGTCAAAGGAAATCTGAACGGAGTATCTGCGGCGCGAATTCCGGCTATGATCCCAATCGAAGATAATCAAGAGCTGCCTTCCCACGCCTGGCCCCGTTACTGGTTTTCGACAGCTGGGGAGGGATGCGGGATGTCCCGAAACTTCTAAACATACTGCATATATGTATGTAATAATTGGGTAGGTTCTACGGGGTATGGGCTGGAGGTATTCGTAGCCACGAAGGCAAACATTTTGATCTCCAATTCTGCCACTTCGTGACCGTGTAACGGTACGGTGACGGTGTCGCAAAGCCCCACAACCTACCCCTCATCATGATCGAAGTTCCAGCGGAGTGTACATCGAATCGGCCCATTGTCCTCGGCAGTCTCATCTTATCTTATCGCACTTCACGTGCCAGGGTGTCCCTTCGACGTGCGACAAACGAAGCCGCGGCAAACATCCAGCCTTTGAACATCGACATCAACAAGTCTGGAAGCTTACTTTTGACAAGTCTTATAATGCCTCATCTGATACCATGGCAGCCCTCATCTCCTTGATAGGCTGGACGTTTCTCCCTGACGTATGAAAAAAAAAATCCCTCTCCCTATCCTTGTCTCAAGTTTCAACTCAACTCCATACCTGACCCCGCCATGATTCCTCATACAATGCATCGAATGAAGAGAGAAGCAAGGCCAGAAAACTGACCATCTTGTACTTACCAGCTCGTGTCCTCCTTCGCACAAAGCGTCTACTATGGCGTCACCATTCGTGCTGGCGACCCCAAACCCGCGTCCGGCTCGTCCAAACACGCCCTCCACCGCCGACGAATCCAAATCCTCGTCACAACTGCCTACCTCATCTACACCATCTACGAAGCAGATCACGAAGTCGTAAATCTCTCCTCATTCTACGCCGAACTCAGCGTTCCCATCACAGCGACAGACCGCGAAATAAAATCCCGCTTTCGCCGGCTCGCCGCCGTGCACCATCCAGACAAGACAGGCAGCGAAGCAGCCGCCGCATCAGCCGCCTACTTCATCCACCTCAAACTCGCGAGCGACACACTCCAGGACGCAGCCAAGCGATTCGCATACGAGCGCTTCGGCAACGCCATTTTCTCATGGGAGCAGTGCGTAACTATACGGGACTATGTGAGCCAGGGCGTCCTGTACAACATCCTACCGCACTATGCCATAGCTGCAGCTATGATCTACATAGTGGGCTTGTTTGGCTACATGGACTTTGGCCGCTTCTATCGGTGGCTGATCCTCATGACGCTGTGCCTAGTGGAGGTCCACACAGTGACGCGGGCTGGGTTCCCGCCCTTTTTGAATACTATGAATGCCATGGTCTCAACGCTGATGCGGCGACCGCCCTACTTGCCGTTCCAATTCATTGCGCTGTTGCGCAAACTTACTTTGACCGTGTACATTGCAATGTCGCAGCTTGGCCCGCTGTTTGTGCCTGAATCTCAGTCCAAAATGAGCCGGGATGAGACTGGCGGTGATAATGAGCAAGCTGTAAACGAGAGCTTGGCGACGTTGGAGACTTTGTCTAAGCAGCTCGATGCGGATACCGGGCGGTTGATGGATATGGAGGTCGCTCCCTTTAAGGGTGACGCAGCGGCTGTCGACCGTCTCAGGGATCAGATGCGTGAGTGGTTGGTGCAGAATACGATTCGGGCGGATCCGTTGGTCAAAGACGCTTTGAGGGCTGCCTTGAAGACGACGAGAAAACAGGGTCCGGCTGGAGCGTACCGATGACCCGAGCATCTTTGGCATGGGATGCATATTAGAAGAAGTCGACTTGGCTTTTGCTTGAGAGAGAATTATAACTCAGATTTGCGGGCGCCGATATTTTTAGGATCGACTTAAACTTAGAATGAATACGACTGAAAAAGAAATCTATCAAAGCGGCGCAGTGACAGAAGCTACATGCGAACGGCATAGTGACAACTTGGAGTATTAGGAACCATGGCTTTGAGCTCTTTTAGCAGTCTTTTTACGTATGATGATCTGTACATTACGTCGTTCAAATCACCTCGATGACACTACTCACTCAGCCCATGAAGGTATGAATAGGCAGTCACGTATGACGATTATAATCGCTGCGCACCTCTCGTCTCAATAGGAATCAAGCAAATACCCACAAAAGCAGCTAAGATCAACGCTGCCGCTATATAAATTGGAGTTGTGGTCCCGTCTCCAGGGATATTCGCAGCCAATACCGGGGCCATCAAACCCGTCACCCGGTTCAAGAAACTGGCCACGCCCGTACCGGCCCCTCTCACGGGGGCAGGGAAGATCTCGGGTGTAAATGCATACAAAACTCCATACATGATGTTTTGTGAAAAAGAGGCTACGCACGAGAACGCCAGCTGAGCGTTGGGCGTGGTGCCCAAGAATACAAACAAGAAGAGAGATATGGCGGAGACGAGAGTTGACCCCGCGAGAGTGCCACGACGGCCCAAGAAGGGTGATGGGGAATCGACGAGGTAGGCGGCGAGAAGACTGCCAGGAACACCCATGATGGACGTAATGGCGTAGTTGCGATACGTTTCGTTTGAAATGGGCAAGGTTTCCGATGGTGCGACTACTGCGCCACCATTCTCGTGGCCTTGACTTTGGCTGTGGGAGAAGTATTGGGGGAGAAAGGCGTTGAAGAGAGGGTACCCCATGCCGATACTGGCCCAGGAAAACCAAATGAGCACCGTGGCCATACCCAGAGTCTTGTTCTCGAACAGAGTCTTCAGTCTTTCCCCAGAGAAGCCCTTGATCTTTTTCTTCATCGCACCTGGTGCGGACTTGACGGCCAGAGGCGGCGGACTCGATTGTCCCGATCTGCTGTGGCCTGCCTCGTCCGCAGCAATCTGGTCGAGAATGTCACTCGTCAGCCATGTCTTGGTGCTGTTCTTGTACGCGATGCCGTGCACGACCGCAACGGCCTCGTCCTGGCGTCCCTTGTTGAGGAGAAACTTGGGTGATTCGAACAGACGGAAGACGAAGAACCGCAGGACAAACATGGCGAATGTGGCGAGCCCGATTGACACGATAAAATATCTCCAGCCCTGCTCAGCGGGAAAATTGGTTATAAAGTACCACGCAGCCAATGACGACACCAGCTGTCCGATTGGCCACCAAATGGAGAGCAACGTGAGTAGCGAGCTGGATGCATCAGGCAGAAATTCGAGAAACAACGCGCCATCCACGGGCAAGCTCCCGCCAACACCAAAACCCAACGCGGCAAAGAAGAAACAGACACCCCCCCAGGTTTGGGCGTATGCAGACGCCATACCTGCCAGGCTGGTGATGAGCAAGGTGAAATTGAATGGGATCCGACGACCAAAGAAATCAGATCCGATGCCCCACGTGAAGCTTCCCAACGACAGGCCTACGAAGCAAGCACTTGTCGTATACCGGACGGACTTTTCCGAGATGTCAAATGCGGCGGATAGTGATGGGAGAGTGAGGGAGACACCCTGCAGCCACAAGTTATCCGCAAACCAGCCAAAGCCGCAAAGGACGAATAACTGCCAGTTGTATCTTCCCATGCCAATGTCGCCGATGGCCTTATTGATGAGTTTCGATTTCACCTCGTATTCGGTCCATTGGCCCTGGCGACCCTGCCGCATCTCGGCCCGCAAGCCCTCAATTGTGTATTCCGCCTCTTCCATCTGAATCATTGCCTCTGCTTCGCTGTCCGCGCTCTTCCCCTCCTCCTCATCCTCATCCTCATCATCGGCAGCAGCAGTAGCGGTGCTTTCTATATCGTCAGCGCGACGACCTTGTCGACGGGAGTTGGAGCGAGCGGACAGGGCATGAAGATGGGCTTCTTCCAAGGGAACTAGCACCCCGGCGTAATCGTGGACAGACTCGACACGACGGCCGATAGCGCGTAGGCTCATCATGGACATGCGGAGGCGGTGATGCGACGATGATGTCATAAGATAATCATGAGCCCGGGTATCGTGCAAACGAGTGAACGAGTATCGATGCGCGAATGTTGCCAACGTCGGGCGGGAAGCGTCAAAATGACGTGGACGGAGCGAGCGTAGTGGTAGTTAATCGAGAATATGATAGATTCGATTTACCAAGCTAGCTCGTCAAGCAGCGATGCAGCAGAAGTGAATGGAAAGCGCAGAAGCAGTGCGAGATGAAGCTCAAGTCCACATAATGACTCCAGCGTCAGGGCGGCCTGCTTGTCAGAAGTCGACGCCAGCAATCAGATGTCGTTCAGCGGCCTGCCATCGCCGTGTCTTTTCTTAAGATGTGAGTGCTGGAATATGTTGAACACTAGCTGGAGTTAGGCTGGAGAGGCTGTTGGCTTCGGCTGTTGTCGGCGGCGTGAGTATAGTATACATGTGTGACGTCTGCAGCGATCTGGGGGAGAAAAGGAGAGGGGGGATCCACCTCCACTTGATCATCTGACTCCTGACTCCTGACTCCTGAGCATCTCGGGAGAAAAAACTGGAGACGCCGATGCGATCATGCGAGTCACTTTTTCACCAGTGTACTACTGTGTGCACCAGTGACCTACCTGCTCTTCCAGTGACCATCACCAGGTTTTAGAAGTCGGCTCTTTTGGTCAAGCTGACTATAGTTAGTATATTGGTTCTCTGCGTGAGTGAGTAACCACTGCTTGAGCCTAAAGTGTACGTAATTAGAATGGTGTAGTCACATGAGTTGATGCTGAGACCAATGATTTGCAGCACTCAACAAAGGCCTCTCTCAAGCCAGCAGCAGGATGGATGGAATCGGATCGAAATATGGAAAACGACGCCAGACACGCCTTACTTGTTCAAATTTTGACGCTCTATGATCACTCCGCGCTACTCTGCTTCCGTGCCTCCTGAGAGCTGGAAACTTAGTCCTCTTCATCACTCGTTGCATCAATGTTCGCCTTTGAGGGCTTCTTTGCCTTGGATGCCTTGATGGGCTCTGCTACGGTGTCAGACGTGTCCGGGACCTCTTCGACAGTTTGCCCCAGTTGTCGAAGCGTGTCGTTGATGGCGGGCGCTGCTTTCAGAAGCGCTGCATACTGAGCCACTGACAACGAGATGCCCTGAGAAGCGTTAGGCTCATATTATACCCGGAGAAGAACGATGATGCTAATGATATTGACAATGACAAAGACAGAGAAACTCACTTTTTTGCCTGGTAGCATCTTGCCATCCTTTTCGTAATACTCACGAATGTTGACGAGGCACATGCTCTTGAACTGCGAGACGCCAACCCGGCGTTTGTTGGACAGCTGCAGGTTCTTTAGTTTTTGGCACAACAGACAGACGCGGGATTTTTTCTTCTTGTTCATTTTGCTGAAAATTGGCGCACACTTACCTCCCAAAAAGGATTGCCCTCGTCGTCCTGGCCGTCTGATTTGACGTTGTGCTTGCTCTTCTTGGCGATTTTTGGCGAGACACTCTGGTCTGCATCCACGTCCTCGGCAGCACCGCGCTTCTTTGAGAGTGTAGACATTTCACCGTTTACAGCAGAGATGTATACACCAAGATGAACTTCGTTTAGTGCTTTCGATGCGACTGCATACAAAGAGGGAGTTTCTATCCAAAAGACCCATGTAGCCAAAAACCGTCAAAGTAAGCAGTGTCGCATTACAAACGGCTCCCGCAGGCTGCAGCAACGCGTGAACAGGCTATGTACCCAGTACCTGACTCCAAAACGCCAACTCACGTGACATGCGATGCGAAATGGGTCACGAATCACGATTCACGAAGCTCGCGTCAAATAGGTACGTGCATTTGCCAGAATGCAGAGAACTTTAGAATTCCCTCCCAGCATGCCTGGTACTGTACGGAGTCGGAGTAACGGTGGCTTGCTGCTTCAGACTTCATCCGACCAGGCTTCTTTTTCCTGTTCTGGGTCCTGAGTCCTGACGCACGACGTTGTGGCGCAGCACAGACCACCTGGTTTGACAGCTCTGAGCTGGAGCAGTGAGCAGTGAGCAGCGAGCAGAGAAGCTCGCGCTAAAATCAGCGACCATACGGAGTAGGGAATGCATGCTCCGCTCATCCCCTGAATGACAACCCGGGTCTGAGAGCAACCGCAACCAAAGCAAGTTATCTGGGATCTGATGCCAGAAGACACTTCTAATTTCTGCCCACACGACTTGAAATACATCTGTCAGCATACCCGTCTCTCGAGAACCAAACTTGACACTCAATCAGCTCCGTCTTCCAATCCGCGAACAACAGCTCCGATTATAGTTTCTTAGGCCGTTTTCCGCGCCCAGATCAAGAGCTGCACCACACCCCTCCATTCCGGCATTGACGAAGCTCTTCTTATGAGCGCAACAAGTATGGGCGGCGCAGTCCAGGCCGCCGCTTCTCTTGAGCCTTCCGCCGGGTCCAATGCGACACAATCCTCGGCAATAGCTAATAACGAAAACAACATGAATCTGCCAGATCTCAAAGACGGCTCGAATTCTCCGGGTACGACAACAGAAGACTCCGCGGAATCGGCGACCAGAGCCTCAGCGTTGGTCACCAAAGCTCTGGAGTTTGTCTCTGAGGCGACTCCATTAACTCTTGGAACTCTGACAATTGCGGTATCGACAGTTCTTTATGCGTTGCTAGGAAGAATTGGACTTCTACTGATTGGTGCCCTTGGCGGCGTGCTCTTGTTCATCTCTGTCGAAGCGCGGAGTCCTGTAATTGCCCAGGCTGTGCGGGGAGAACAAGGCGGTGATGTTCTTGCAAGGGTTTGGAACGAGCTGAAGATAGCAGGAGCTGACACGACTGGCGCCGACGGCCAACCCGACGACGAAGACGGGGCCATGTTCAAGACTTTCGACGACTTCCGACCCGAAACCCGAGATGCCTTGTGCGGACTGGTCGATGCAGTCGTGCGCGATTATATCAAGTGGTGGTATAGCCCCATTATACCTGGCGACCACTCGTTTCCGCTTGCATGTCGAAAGGCTCTGAATTCATACCTCCTCTCCATATCGAATCGCATTTCCAAGAAGCGGCCAGCCGACGCCTTTCTGGATCTGCTTACAAACAGCTCCTCCATTCTGATTGCGCTTTTGTCGGAACTTGCTTCCGCTTTTGCGGAACTTCCTCCCGAGTCGAACATGACTGCCGCCGATGCAGTGTACAACTATCTGGCGTCAAATCCAGACTCCAGGCTAGCCATTCTTCTTAACCAAAGACAACAAGCCGCCAAGTTCAGGACCGTGGCTGAGGAGCTTCTTGGGTTCCTCGACCAAGGCTCTAGGAATTGCGACCCTGCGCGCATCTTCTTGCGAGAGATCCTGGCCAACTTTGTCTTGGAGTCGACGCTGCAGACTTGCAGCAAAGCTGAGTGGATCAATGGTTGGATTGTCTACCTTTTGGAGGCTGGCGAACCGGACCTGAATCAAGCAATTGATGTTGGCATGCAAACAGGCCGCGACGCGGGACCGAATCTGTTTGCCGATATCGACGGAAACGTGGGCAATATCGGCATTGCAAAGCCTGTAGCCGCGCGCTCAAGCTCGGAGATGGACCGTAACCGTCGGAAGGAGTCTCTGGGGCATAAAAAGCGACTTAGTAGGGCAGACGAGGAACTTGAAGGAGCCGTGGATGAGATTAAGAAAAAGAATACCATGATTGCCCGTGATGGCCAACAAAAGCAGCGAGACTCTGTCCAGCTCGGCGACCAGTCTGACCGATCAAACAAAAGCTTAAAGTTGGGTTCGGAATCTTCTCTCGACAAGACGTCCAAGGAGACTATTCAGTCATTCCAGGGGTCTGAAGCCTTGGATGGTTCTGCATATACATCGTCGACGATGGCCACAGCCACAGCCACCGACAGATCCTCCTATACTCAAGGTGATTCAGAAAACACGCCAGTCACGCCACAGTCGAAGATTGAATCTTCATGCAGTCAGCCATCATCATCATCGCCGCCGGAGCCGCAACCAAACACCCAGCAATTCACAAAATTTGATCAGATCGTGCCAGCTAGACAAGCTGAAGAAGCTGAAGAAGACGGCCCCAGGAAAGCGCACTTGACTCTTCATAACGCCTCCTTCACGTTGCACGACGACTCCCCAGGCGACAACAACAAGATTCGCACAAAACCCAACTGGGACTATCTGATACAAGTTGAACCGTCGTCCTCTGCGCATTCGGGATGGATGATTGTTCGACGCTATTCTGATTTCAGAACCCTGCACGAAATCATAAGGCGGATAGCCACCATCTCTGGAGCTACTGCCTTCACAGAGCTGCACAAAGAACTGCCTAGCTGGAAGATGCATACAAGAGAATCCCTCAGGGGCGAACTTGAACGATACCTGCGCGATGCATGCTGGTACCAGTCTCTGGCCGAGAGCGAAGGCATGAAGCGCTTTCTCGAAAAGTCTCAGGGTCATACTCACGGCAATACCACCAAAAGCTTTGCTGGCTGGGAGACGGTCGGCAAGAGTATGCTCGACGTTCTGACCTCGGCGCCCAAGGGTGCCCTCATGGAAGGAGGAAAGACGCTGGTCGGGGGCGTCAGTGGCGTCTTTGGCAACATTGCTGGCCTTACTAGAAAATCGACGACCCAGTCTGTCGACTTGACACCGCCTTCTGCACCGAATCGGCTCTCGCTATCGGCTACATCTCCACGTATGGAAAACACGCGATCGCCCGCGCAGTCATTGGAACGTGCCAGCATGGACAGCCAACGATCAATTATTTCTACGCAGCCCGGTAAAATGGCACCGATGTCGCGAAGGCCTAGTTACCAGTCTCAGAGCGAAGCAGCCGAAGGGGAATCGGCGAGGACTGGGCGTAGTATGGAGCGAGTGGAAGCTGGATCACTGCCGGCCAGTGTGCGCGCCAGCGAATCGCACAGCCGAGCATCGAGTCTGGCTGCCCTTCAGTCACCGTCCTCCATAAGTCTAGACCTGACGAGGCTACCTCCCCCTCCAGACGACATGCCGAGCGACTACGAATCCATTAACGGTGGTGAAGACGCGGCACAGTCGAGACAACAGCAGCACGATATCTGTCAAACCATACGAGGCGTACCGAGCAGCAGTGTTACTTCCGTTGCCGGCACAAGTGCAAGCGCTCCTCCCTCACAACCAGCCACAGTCAACGGCACCAAGAAGACTCCTGCAAAATCCACAAAGCAGTACGCGCAAATGTCGGAGCAGGAAACCCGCGTCGCCGTGGAGCTTCTCTTCGCCGTCATCAACGAAATGTACACCCTCTCCTCCGCATGGAACATTCGTCGCACTCTCCTGGCCGCCGCAAAATCCTTCCTCCTCCGCCCAGGGAACCCCTCTCTCCTCACTGTCCAGTCCCTCATCCAGTCCTCGGTGCTGGATGCGAATACCTCTGATGCGGGCATCGCGACACAGCTGCGCAAGCTCCGAGAGAATACCCTGCCCACTGCACAAGAGAGAGCCTCGTGGCCTGCGGAGATGACGACGGAGGAAAAGGAGAAGCTGGCGATTAAGGCGCGGAAACTGCTCATCCAGAGTGGTGTACCGGCGGCCTTGATGGGGGTTATGGGCCAGGCAGCTACTGGGGAGGCATTAGGGAGGGTGTTTGACTGTTTGCAGATCGAGGAGGTGGCTCGGGGCTTAATCTTTGGGCTATTGCTGCAAGCGGTGAGAATAGTGACGCATTGAGAGTTTGTGGCTCGGAGAAGAAAGAGGTGGAAAGGGGGTTTTTGAGCACTGCAATGAAGGCGGAATTGGAGAGAGAAAACATGGTGCAGCGTCTGTATGCCATGAATTGCGCTGGCAATGGCGTTCATTTCTTTTTTTTTCTTTTTCGTTTCACAGATCATGGCCCGTGGGGGACCACACGCACGTGGAGAAACACAAACTCGCAGTTCGTCATGCTGCACTATGTTATGGACGTCAGCACCGGCAAGTAGGACTTTGGCGAGCGATCGGTCTTGCATTCATTTACTTTTCAGGGCCTGATCATATGTATCATGTCTGTGATGGCGCGTCCGGAGGCCCGGGGGAGCTGTGCTTACTTCCGGGAGTTTGGACGTTGGGGCTGATGCAGACATGTATTCTATCTTTTGTAATAGCATCGACGAGGGAGCACTGCGTGCTTGAGTCGTTTTTATCTTCCTATTCTACCTATTCTACCTAGTTATTCTACCCATTTCTTTCATCTACTTCTCCAGACGGGCTCTTCACAAGTCCGTGAAAAGTGGTATAGGAGCTCTCTACCTACCTACTTGGTACTTTATGTGAGGAATCGGATATCCCTACCGACCCGACCAAAAGGTCAGAACACTAAGCTAGTGAGAACCAGCTTAGTGCGGGATATATAGGTACAGTGCGACGGGACAGAGCGGTTACAGGTGACCGTCACACGTGTCGGATTGTCCGATCGAATACGATCGAGCCTCAGCGTCGGCAGAACTCTGTGGTGTCTCCGATGTTGAACATGATTTCCATTACATCCTCCATGACATCAGACGTCATGGCAGCGATTCCGAGGTCGGAGCAGGGATGGTGTAACTCTTTCATACATCGGAAAACCCCAGACATGACCAATCAAAAAAACGTTCAGCGGTAGCCCGGTTCCTTACGCGACTTAACTGGACGAACCCGATTCGTGTGCTCGCGGAAATTGTTGATCATTTTTTCTAGGGCCATGTCTGGGGATTTCCGATGGTGATTGAGAGAGACACTACTACAGGTGGTGATGTGAACGGCCTGGTACGTAGCCAGCCGCTGCAGTGTGACAATACACAGATGCCCGTCATTTCCTGTTGTATAAGAGAAAACCGACGAGAGACAGCGCAATATGTATAGTGTAGATGGAGAAAGTCATGGGATATCATAAGTGTCCTGCCTATATGCCGTGTCAAGAAGAAAACAGGATTAAAAAAAAAAATGAGGAGAAAAAGAGACACATTGAAAGAATACGGAGATGAAGAAGAATAGTAAAAATCAGAAACGCAAGAGAAAACAAGAATGATAAGAAGGGAACCAAAAAGGAAATATGTATAAGAATAAGATGAAACACATGGCAAGAAGAGAAGAAACAAGAAAAACCAACCCTCAATCGTGCACTGCACATCAAGATCCAACCCATCACCGCCTCTTCCTGCGAAATACCATCGCCCACAAGACAATAAAGGCATCACCCGCTAAAAGAACCTGTTCGCGCAAAGGACACCGGCTCCGCAATGCTAATAAAAAGAAAGATCCGCCCGCAAGCGATGAACATGATGCCACCCAAGAAATACACGTTATTGCGTGCTCAGCAGTTGAAGTAACACCAAGCCATGATCGACTTAACAAAGTCAACTCAACAGACTCAAGGGGTAAAAACCGCAGACGTAAGAAACGGTCCCTCATCCTTGGCCGCCTTGTTCCCAGCCGGAGCAAGCGGACTAGGCGTCAAGCTCTGCACGCCAGCACCATTCAGGACAGGGGCCCCCGCCGTTCGCGGCACTCGTGCCAAGCCATAAATAGTAGTAGGCGACGTCTCAGGGCTAGCGGGCGTCTGTTGAGCCGTGGTTTCCGAAGTCCACGGGCTGACGAAATGAGATGGACCGTGGCTGTATCCATGGAGCATTTCGTGGCTGCGTTGTCGTTCTTGCTGTCTGTCGTGCTCGCTCTCGGCCTGAGGGGCAGTACTCATCTTGATCATCTCGTCTTCCACGTCTGCGAGGAGTGCGAAGACGTCATCGCCGGCGTAGATGCGGATGCTTTGGATGTCTCCTCGACTCAAGGTGGCGAGGCTTGTGGTTCGGCTGCCATTGGTGCCTTCCTCCAAGACAGGTTGTTCCAAAATGGTGCTGGGGATTTGAGATACCACTCTTTGTGGTGATAGAGAGGTGCTGCAACTCCGATTAGAGAAGCTGGACTGCAAGGGACTCCGAGGCGGTGTGGATAGCTCGCGTGGTCCTGTGGGGGATTGGATGCCTCCGGGCGGCCGGACTGGTTCTGACATGCTTGCGGCACTGGCGTTGGAAGTACCAATGATGGCAGCGGCGGCGATGTGCTCCAGTAGCTTTTGACGTACCCTAGTGCGACGGTTCTCTGCTTGTTCCAGCTTGGCTACCCAGTCATCAATGGAGGCATCCAGCTCGGCTAGAGCCTCCTCCTGCTTCAACATGGAGTTTTGACTAAATTTGGCTACTCGAGCAGATCGGAGATATTGACAAATGCGATGGTGGAGATTACGACGCCCGACACGCAGGGATTCTTGCGTCTGTCGGAGGTACTCTGTGCGCTCGTCAAGTTGGCGAAGTTCCTTGGACAATGAATCCACGTCCTCAACCTTGAGGACCTCGAAGCGTTCGGCCTGTTCCAGAGCCTGCTTTTGAAGCGCCGACACATCGTCTGCAGATAGTTTCTGGTTGACGTCAGAAGGCGGCCAACCCTTGGGGAGTTCCTCAAATGCTCTTCTCTCTAAGATGATTGCACGCTTGTTGTCTACATGCGAGTTCTTTTCGTTACCGTATGGAACTGCGTTATTGCTTCGAACATCAACCGATTTGCTGGGCCGACCTCGGTCCATGCCGATGGCAGACTGCTCACAGCTCACTCCGCGACGATGTTGAGGTTGATGAGGATGAGGATGATGACGTTGATGATGTTCAATATGATGCATGTGAGGATTTCCAAATCCGTGCCCATAGGGCGTGGCTTGCGGTGCACGACGATCGGTCTGAGCCGACTTGAAGCTCCTCTGATCCCATGTGTTGGAGGATGCAGGCATATGATCCGTGGTTGGTGCAGAGAGAAGAGCTGAGGGAATCCCGAAACGCAACGGTTGATGGCGGATCGCTTGTGACTGAGACGGTTGCTGTGGCTGGACCTGTAAGTGTGTTCGTGTGTGTGTCTCTGTCTGGTGACTAGCAGACCGCTGCGCCCGCGCATGTTGCTGCTGAAGTAAATACTGAGACTTCTCTCGTCCTCCATCACCCTCATTATGGGGGGCACTGATGGACCGTTCGTGCAACCTTTCACGCACAGGGGGACAGCCCGGAATTGTCGCTATTCATTTCAGTCAGATTCTGAGCACCTAGGTGACAGTATATTGAATGCAATGCCATGTCAAAACTTACGAGAATCCAAGGGTTCTTGATCTGTGGTCGTGCTTCCCGCGTCTGGCACGCTGATTTGCATTGGGCGGAGACTAGCCTGTCGACCTGGTCGATACTGTGAGGCGCTTCCCGCAGTGTGTTCCTCGGTCACGGCGGCTTCCGTAGAAGCTTTCGGGTCGAGCGTCCTGTAGATGTTCAAACTTGCCGAAGGCTTGTGCTGAGAATGCGATGGATACTTGGCAGGTTCTGTTGGCGTTGGCAGCATTCTCCAGGGATAGGACTAGTCAATAAACAACAGAATGCGTTGTTAGCCTAAACGCTTCACCGTGTCGACCAATAAGGCACCAATAAGGCTGTGTAAGAGCATCTCTACTTACAGAGAGCACTGACGGAGCGGGAGACAACGACCTTGACAAAGGTGTATGCTCTGCGTTCACGAGGCAGCTGGCGATATGCGCCATGATATTCAAGCCCGGTTACGATTCAACTTTCGAACGTCGGCCAGGTTGACGATTCGGTCCGTGAAGGTTGGTGATGTTCATGTGTGACTTTAATCGAGAGATGGACGGTACTGCGTGCGTATGAAGAAAAGGGTGGCAAAGATGCGAAAATGAGCATGAAGAACAAGCTGCGCCATGGAAAATGAGCATCGCATATATACCATCTTGGGACAAAGCCGCGGTCAAAGCCCAGCGTGCCTGGGCGTCTGTCGCGAGGCTCACCACGGATTCAACGGTGACCACGGATGAAGGAGCAAAAGGGTCCCGCAGTCTTCAAATCCAGGAACCGTAAAAGTGCCCACCATGACGCCCGAGAACCGAGCGTCGTGGCCGCCGTCACGCTCGACTGAACGCCAAAGTATGCACAGGCCGGCAAGTTTGAGACGAAGACTGCGTACGCTGCCCTGACGGCGGATACATAGGCTGGTGGGGTGGCCATGTGGGAGTCGTGGGAGTCGTGTGAGATGTGGGTGAGGTGGATGAGGGTGAAAGAAGTGATGGCAAGACGGATGAAGGGGGCAAAGCGGTGCAAAGGCTGCGATGCCGACCAGAGAGACGCTAGCGGCTAGAGAGGCAAGCCGAGGCAGGCGAAACGAAACGCGCTACCGCCCCACTAAAAGTTCCCTAAACAGCGCTTGCTTGAAGCTATTCGCGGCATTAGGAGCCCCAAGCGCCGAAACGCGCAAAGGCGACGGAAGACGTCATAAATGCTTTGTTCGACTCCTGACTTCTGGCTCTTGCTCTGGCCTCATGACGTGTCTTGTCTTCGATTCTTCTCAGTCTGGTCTCTGTCTGTCATTGACTTCTGCTCCCATCGCACCCTTTCTGCCCTCTTTTGTCTACCAGTCTGTCTTTCACGCGAAAACCGGCTTTGTCCCCAAAATAACCCCAAACTTCCCTTTCTATTGATACCCACTAGGTATGTAGGAAACACTAACACTGAGGAACTTCTCTACAGCCACCTCATGCGAACGGTTAGCCAGAGCAGGATTCACGCCGTTCACTGGCCAGGCCGTTTCCACTCTCGCCTCACTTTACGCTCGGGCCGGAGCCATGTCCGCAACGGGCAAGAATCAAGATGCAAACGACCCGCTTGAATCGTGCACGTGGGAAACGTCACAACGTGCCCCTAGAGGTATCTAGTACATATGCACCAGGTATGTGTATACATAGTGGAAGTGCGTGCATACATGCCAGGAAGGGGGAGATGATTACTACATACCTACGTACCTATACTCGTTAGTGTGTACTAGGTACACTTTGTAGATGGCGTCCTCGATGGCTCTTACCGGAATCGATAGACGGCCCCACGCCCACGGGCACCGACAGGCCGGCGGTGGAGAAGGGCAAGACGGCTTCTCTGCACTGATGTTGTCGCGACTCCGTTCGATGCGTCGATTGGCCCGATGTTAATGCCATCCACTTGCTGCGCTCTTCAAATTCTGACCACCTCGTGCTGGCCGCGCAGACTGCTCGCCTTTCCCGGCTTGTTTTACTAAACGCGGCACGTGAAGTTTTAGTGCCAAAACTCTCAAAAGTTGGGGGATGGAGAGAAAATTGTGAAAGGCAAACAAGAGTGACGTGGAAGTCTTTCGCTGTGCGGTAGTCTGGTAGACCAGAGCCAAGGCGGCGTGTTTTTACATAGGTACCTATGTGCAAAGGGTATCGGGTTCCTGACTCAACAGTCTACAGATCGCCAATCAAAATTCGTCCCGGCCAAAAGTAAAAATACGGAAAAAAAGACATACAACAGCCGGTGTTCGCTGGTCGTCACCGACCCAACTACTAATCTGCCGGTTGGTAGCTTATCTATGGGAGAGCGGACGGGATCCCGAGTTCTCTACCACCTGTGGTCGTATGTGCTAAGCAAATCGATTAACATAGTTTGTATAGGTATTCCTGATTCTACCTGACGGTGACCACGAACATTCGACCCCAAGTTCCAACTCCTGCATACCGGCCGGCGGCATCTTTTGGTTCGCGGTCTCGCACACGTCTGTCGGTACGCATCCGATCTCATTATGCGTACTGGCGCCTGTAAATTTTACGTCAAGGATCGTGTTCACCTTGTCCTTGGGAGACTTGTACGTCTGTATGCCAACTTCAGGACTCTGGACCTAAGGAAAGGAGCCGGGACCCTCGTCTCACACTTACACTGTTCACGATGTACTCCGCATATACGAAAAGAAACATCGGGAGTGGAATCACAAGAAATACAAATCGGAACGAACAAGAAAATTCGCTGCACGGTCCTACAGAACTATCGATCAGTCCGTGTAGCCCTAGAAAGAAGTTTATGCACCTCACAATGCTTCAGGTCACTGATCTGAATTCACCATGCCGGCCCAGAAGCTGTCCTTTCAGTTTGGCGGATACTCTACATACATCCCTTGACAAGAAAACATAAAAAGGTTAATCACTATTCATTTCGGGTGCGTCCCGCACGGCAGCCGCGTTCCGACTGCGACGAGCCTCTTTGACTTTTTCCTCTTCGTCACCGCCCCTCCACGTCCTCCCGTGCAAGTGTTTGAGACACGGCTGTCTACCCCCGTCAGGATTGTACTGCCAAGTTGCCCACTTTGTCCACGCTCCCGTTTTCATCTGATCTCTTGCCCGGTGCCCAATCGTGTCCTCTATGAAGGCCCCACGCATCATGGCGAGTCGATTCGGAAAGATACGCCCCATGTAATGCGATGTCAAAGCGATATGCGGCTTATCATGCCAGAAAAACATAGGCGTCAAGGGAACCACGGTAGACGTATCCTGTGCCACAGGAAAGTCTCCCGTAAGAGCGGCGGCGAGCTTGCGCAGCTCTGAGTAGCGCATGACTCGATCAGAAACTGCATAGGTTGGTCGACGCCCTGAAGGCAGGCAGATGTATTTGATGGGCCTCGAGGGGTCCGACTCTGAGGCTCGCATGACGGCAAGGAGCGACACAATGGGAATATCATGGACCAGCGCCCAGTCGTGTTGATGAACCCAAGTATAAGGCGTTTGTATTGCGCGCAATGCCGTGCGAACAGCAAGACCAAAGCCCAGGCGTTGATCCACGGCCTCTATGAATGTGACCTGGCCGCACTCTGTGGATGAAGTTGTGTAAACTGCAGGTGTGATGATGTTGCTGGAAGCAGAGCCATATTCTGCCTCGCCGGTACTTCTCATCAACTTGGTGTCGTCCGGTGTACTCTGCAGGTAATCCTTTAGAAATAGTGCCTTCACATTGTCTTTGTAGACAACGTAGTCTTCCGCCAGCCTCTGGGTGACATGTCCCTTTTTCAGTCGAGGTTGCGCCGCAACTTTATCCCAGCCATCGAACACCACGATTACGTTGCACTTGAATAGAAGAGCACAGTGGGCTTTGATAGAATTGAGCAGCGTGGAAATCAACTCTGTGGATGGTGCGGATAGAGTCGGTGAAGTTGTAATGACCAGCGTCAAGAGACGTCTCGCCGAATCTTCATCCGACATCGATTGGATTGTACCAAGTCAGGCCTCCGAAGGAGTATTTGCCGTCCAAAGGGCAGTCTGGCAAAATGGATAGAAACCCGGATCGAACATCTACGCCCAGGTCAAGCGGTCTGCAGCCGCTTGAACAGCAAAAGCTGGACAATTGGATGATGAAATGAGAATCGGCCTTTAATTCGAGATAAGCCTGCCACCAGGCAATTTATCCCTCGTCCGGAGTCACACAGTGCCAAGTGGGCATAAAAGTTGAAGCTGCGTTGCAGGCACGTGACCGCGTGGAAGCTCCGCTAGGCTAAGTAGCGTTGGGAACTTGGGGTACCTTAGGTACCTCATGCCTACCTGGTACGGTGGTTTTTGCGTCAGGCCATCAACATCTCCTTTCATCAACAATTTTGCGCAAATCAGACAAGAGATGGAGACCATTTACATCATAATCTTGGGTGTCTTGGCTGTGTTCCTGTTTGGTCCAGTAAGTAAAACCAAGCCAACTAAATCTCGTCTGATTCCTACACTGTCTGCCGTGTTAGCCATGCCGCGCAGATTTGTCACAGCGGGACATCGACGATCAACGCCTTGTTTGAACTCGATTCTGCGTCACAGCTCCTCGTGCTCGATCATGGTAGGCTCTTCCACTTCTTACTAATGAGATGAATAAAAGGCGCTATTTTTTGACCGCTCGCCTATACCCGAGCTTTCAGAAAACGTGTTCAAGATCAAGGCAGAGGGCGAGTTGGACGCTTTATTGTCTGCCGTCACTCATGTTGTGGTAGACTTCTACGCAGACTGGTGCCCGCCATGCCGTGCCATAGCTCGGGTCTTTTCTAAACTGGCTGATACACACTCCATAAAAGGACACATTGCTTTTGCCAAAGTCAATGTTGACCAGGTGAAAAATCTTGCCAAGCGATATGGCATCTCTGCCATGCCAACCTTTATGTTTTTCGAAAATGGTGCGCCCCAGGGAGTGAAGGTTGAGGGATTACAAGGCTGTCAATCTTGCGGCTTCACAGACGATGGGCGGGTCTCCCAGGTCCGTGGTGCGGATCGTCAAGCTCTTGAAGCTGTGGTACGGGCGCTGGGAGCCAAGGACAAGGACATGTCTGGAAGGGAAACAGGTCGCAAGGAAGACTGATCATGGGTCTCTTCTCACATGAATAGGTCTCCAGAAGGTGAGAGAGTGTTATGAGAAGTAGAGTATTGAAACAGGTCCGTTCCTGAATTGAGATAAAGAATGGGCTTCCCTCCTTCACACAAACGACGTTGTACGAACGCCACCCAAGGACAATCAGTTTAAGCTTCAACTATTCTATTTATTCTTTGCTTGTTCTGAACAAAACATCTGGAATCTGTGCGATCTACGTACGTATTTAATACACACATAAGTCTTGACCAAGTGGAAGAGAATCAAAAGACATAGATCTTACCGTGGGCTGATGCCTCTCCCACTCAAAACGCAGAGCGACAGAGAGAGCCATCATATCTTTCACCCGCTACCGTCTGCTGCCATGTCACGATGACGTCAGCACGATGATGGCCATCACAGCAGCCTCTGCACGCAATGAACACAGTCATTGAACACCACCGGAAATTCTATCTATACCTTAGTAAGCCTCCAGTATTAAGCCTTACATTACCGGCGATCGCTCGACGCTCATCGGCTCCAATGATTTAGTCGCCGATTAGTCGCCGAAGGTGACTCCCGGATGCCCAACCATGTAAAACCGGCGAGTTACACTCTAATCAGGTGCAAGGTCGCGAAAGCATCTCTTCAATTTACTATACGTCAATGCAGTTTTCCCGCCTCCAATCCCACCTCTTATCGTTTTCGGCAATCAGGTCCTTATCAAATATGTCTACCACCAACATTGTCGATGCTCTGATCGTCGGCGGAGGCCCAGCTGGCTTGAGCGCTGCCCTGGCGTTTGCGCGCCAAAACCAATCTGCAATTGTATTCGACAACGGGAAATATCGCAATGCGGCGACTGACTATATGCACCTGATTCCTGGCTTGGACCATAAAGTGCCGGCGGAGTTTCGTGCCATCGCCAGATCACAGATCACAGACCGCTATGACAAGATTCGCATTCTCGAAGGTGTCGACATCGTTGCTGCAAAAAAGACGGACGCGGACAGCTTTGAACTCTCAGATGAGACTGGGCAGACATGGAATGGCAGAAAGGTGATTCTAGCCACTGGTGTGGAGGATGTGATGCTGGATATCCCTGGCTATACTGAGCTCTGGGGCAAATCCATGTGAGTGCGCGCAATAATGATGAGCCACAAGGTGAAAAATACAACCATCTCTAACCTTGTTCACAGTGTGCATTGCCTGTATTGCAAGGGCTATGAGCAGCGAGGGGGTAACGCAGGCGTGCTTGCAGTTGGCCCGCTGGGGAATGTTAACATGGCGCTTCACATAGCTCGCCAAGAGACAGCTCTCAGCAAGTGCGTTACACTCTACTGTAACGGCAACGAGTCTTTGGCGGGCGAGTTAGTTTCTGCCTTCGGCTCTGCGACCGCCATGAGGACGAATAGTCGCAAGATCAAAGAGTTTGTGGCCGGTGCCAATGGGAAGGGGGTCGCTATCCGATTCGAGGACGGCTCCGAGGTTGTGGAGGACTATCTTGCCCACCAGCCGCCCGTTAAGGCCAGGGGAAGTTTGGCTGATCTTCTCGGGTTGGAAAAGGGACCTAATGGCGAGGTTAAAGTGTCTTCACCGTTTCAGCAAGCCAGCGTGCGTGGCGTGTTTGCTGCGGGAGACAACGGCGCCATGTTGAAGAATGTGCCAAATGCGGTGTTCAGTGGCCATGTTGCGGGACAGATGGCTTCTACTCAGCTCCTGGCGGACTTGAACGGCCAGAAATCAATTTTCCCTATATAGTGCAGAAAGACTGCATAGTGATCTTGACGAGAAAATGTATTCGGCATCCGTGATGATGCTTCATTGGATAGGTGTTTAGTCAGAACGCCGGGCAATAATTCACTGAATCGTCATGCCACGCCCAACAATTGTTATGAGACTTTGTAGCTTTCTTTTGTGCTTCCGCTCTGGCAAGAAAATTTGAACCGATAAACGCCGTCGGTCCGAAAATGTTTCGCCGAAGTATTATGACTGCTGACTGCACGGCGTTGAGGCCATTCGTTGTGCGAAGTACCTAAGGTTGCTTGCTCCGTTGAGCCTCCTTCCCACAACCGGATCAATATCTATTGTATCTTCTTTTCTTCTCTTGCTCTATTTTTCGTCTTTTTGTTTTCCTCAATTTCTTGATTTCCGACGTTCTGACTCCCATCCCAATTGACGCTTCACATCAGTCTTGGGATCATGGCGACAGTCCCCGTTTCGGTATGCGACCTCACAAGACATCATGCCGAAGCTCACCCCGACGCTTTGGCCATCTCGAAAAACGAGGGCAGGATGACATATGGCGAATTACATACCGCATCGATCCGCATCGCACAGCTCCTCACCGATCAAGGCGTCGGAAGGGGAGATGTGGTTCCCTTGCTCGGCTCGCGATGCCTCGAGATGATCGCATGTGCGCTGGCGATTTTCATGACCGGGGCAACGTTGGTCCCGATGGAAGCCGGCTCATGGAGTGAGGAAAGGATCCAGACAGTTTTGGATGCCCTGGAGTACAAAACGCTGCTGATCACGGTAGACGGAGACGTGTTAGACGTGCGCAGGCGAAAGACGATTGATTGCCATGAGATTCGGCGTGCAATGGCAGGAGGGGATGGCTGGGACGATGGAAATGGCAAAGTTTCGATAAATGGCCCCGAGAGTGTTCGAGACGTTGCGTATATCATTTTCACTTCAGGCACCACGGGAAATCCAAAAGGAGTTCTGGTCACTCATCAGAGTCTTTTGAATTATGTGTGGCCCGCACACGCCAACGCCCCGTTCAATTTGGGTGTCGGGCCGTCAGACACCAGCTTGCTCTTGTTCTCGGTCGCTTTCGATGGTAAACCTTGAATCCTTCAAACTCCACAAACTTCACACCTACACCTGTCGCCCAAGACAAATTTTGATCGCACTTAGTTTGACTGACCAGAGCATTCTTGTGAAGCTTTTTACGGCGTGTTGTTTAGCACCCTGTGCAATGGCGGACACATCTTGCTGTCAGAGCCTAGCACCTTCATCGACGACGCAAAGAAATGCACTCTCCTTCCAGCCACCCCGACACTGCTCGGCACCATCAGCGATGTTTCGCCATATTCCAACGTGCGCGGCATCTTTCTCGGGGGCGAGACCCCAACACCAGACGTGGTCAGGAAATGGTGGACACCCTCGCGGAGCATGTGGAATGCCTATGGCCCTACAGAGACGACAATCTCAGTCACCATGGCCGAGCTCAGGCCTGACGTTCCTATCGTTCTGGGAGAGCCCATTCGGAACAGCAAGGTAATCATTCTCGATTCCAATCTTGAAGAAGCCACGCACGGTGAGATTTGCGTTCTCGGTTCGACTGTTCTGGCTCTTGGCTACTACAAAAACCAGGCGCAAACGGATGATAAGTTTGTCTTATGGAACAACGAAAGAACATACCGCACGGGAGACATGGCAAAATGGACAGAGAATGGACTCAAGTTCCTCGGTCGCAAGGATCAGTTGATCAAGAACCGCGGGTTCCTCATCAACTTGGAGGCTGACGTGATCCCGGCCATTTTGTCGCAAAAAGATGTCGAGACAGCCACGGCCCTCATGCACCGACAAAGATTAATCGCCTTCGTCACACCTTTGAAGGTGAATGGAGACCTTGTACGTCGGGAAATGGCTCGGCAATTCGATCAATTCCTCATTCCTGATGAGATCCAAAGTAGAGACCAGCTCCCGCAAACCATGAATGGCAAAGTTGACAATAGGGCACTCCATGAAGAATTGGTTCAAAGAGACACTGTAGGCGTGGCATCAACTGCGCCGATTGCGACTGCCGACACACAGCTCAGCGTGTTGATGAACACAATGTCTGGAGCCCTGGCAATACCAGCTCAGATGATCAGGCCAGAGCTTTCCTTCACTGACGTGGGTGGAAACTCCTTGTTGGCAATCAAGATGTTATCTGCCCTCAGGCAAAAAGGACTGTCACTTTCCATGTCGTCTCTCTTCTTGCTACCAAATTTCTCCGAAATCTCGAATCATATCATCGAGTTTGATGCTTCCGTCTCGCACGATGATGATGACCAGCAGATCGCAGACCTCGCTGGATGTGGGAAGTCACTGCCTCTTCTTCCTGGAGCTACTCGCTCTGCGAGAGAGATAAACATGACAGACGTTCAGAGGGGCATGATACGATCAACTCTACACGATTCTCCCACAGGATACATGCTCATAACTATATCTCTCCATCAAACCGCGCGCGATACTCATCCTGCGAGACTCAGTCATGCGGTGAGCCAGGTGCTTGGGCGTCATGATATATTTTCCTCTTCTTTCGACCTTGTGAGAGGTATAATCTCTATAGACGACAGGTATCAACATGACTGGGAAACTCGGGCTCTCGATGGTTCGCCAATGAGTCAGGTTATAGCAGATGAATCTGAAATCTTGTACCAACGAGCAAGAACAAGCGATACTTCGAATGAATTGTTTAGACCAGTCAATGCATTCAGGCTCTTGCTCAGCGAGAATAGCGAATCGGCACTTCTCTGGCTCGTGCATCATGCGCTTGTGGATGGATGGTCTGTGGGAAAACTTCTCAACGATTTCCGAGCACAGCTGTTGACCGAGCATGCTCAAGCGGCCCAACAGAGTCAATTTTCACAATACACTGCCGCTCTGACTCGTCACTTAGAGAAAGTGCACGAATCTGCCGAGTTGTTCTGGAAAGAGTCCATGGTCGGGTTACTTGATGGCACAGAGTTGAAGGTCGGACGCTTGGAAGACGTTGCTAGCAACGGAAGTCGAATTGAATATGAATGCTTGAGTCTCGGACTTTCTCTGGAGCAAACAGAGGTCGCTGCTCGAGCTATTGGCTTCAGTCCTGCCGTCATTTTCCACGCAGCTTGGGCGTTATTGCTCAGTATCTATGCCTCCGAGGACGCTGTGGTGTTTGGGAGCGTTTTCTCGGCTAGGAGCTTGCACGTGACACGCATTGAGGAGATAGTTGGTCCTCTGATCAACTTGTGCCCTTTTCCAGTTCAAGTGCACGCGTCGGGGAGCAAGATAGATTTACTAAGCAGTGTGCAGTCTCTGCTCCTGCAAATATCTGAGTATCAATGGTCGGCTTCCAAAATTTTGCAGAACATTGCATCCGGTAGTCACGCACGCATTTTCTCAACTGCACTCTTCCTAGAGTACGACTTGCCGTTGTACGCGAGCTCTGATGAACACGAACTTGCCGCATGGACATATGACAGGAAGGACTGGCCAGAGTTTGGACTCACATTGCAGGTTCAATCTGTGGGCGAGCATTTGGGTTTCCGAGCTGTGATCAAGGACCCCAAGTATGAGTCGCCTTTGGCATCGAGATTACTGGGCCACTTCCGAAATCTCTGCTTGTTCCTCTTGAGCCCAAAGCTGGGCACACTGGCCGAGGCAAATGACAGTATGCTCGGCCCCGCCGAGATGTTGTGTTTGACGCGGACGTCTACTTCGTTGTTCACCCCGTACTCTGGCCCACCGACTCTGAAGCAGGCATTCGAGATTGGCGTTGCGGCTTGGCCGATGTCCGTTGCGCTCGAGTCGCTATCGGGGAATCTCTTATATCAGGAGCTGGACAGTATTACGAACGCATTGGCGCGTTCAATACGAGGCTTAATCCGGCCAAGAGATGTTGTAGCTCTTCTCAGCGACGGGAGCCAAAACTGGCTCCT
Organism: Claviceps cyperi; assembly: GCA_018360075.1. Taxonomy (NCBI): domain Eukaryota; kingdom Fungi; phylum Ascomycota; class Sordariomycetes; order Hypocreales; family Clavicipitaceae; genus Claviceps; species Claviceps cyperi. The sequence continues at coordinate 30,545 of SRPQ01000152.1, forward strand.
CGGCGTTTTATCAATCATCAAGGCCGGCGCAACCTATCTACCTCTTGATACCAAGCTACCGGCCCAGAGGATGGAAGCCATGATGGAAACATCTGGTGCATGTTTGTGTGTATACCCCAACGCATCTAGTCTAGCTGCTTTTTCGGATCTTTCGAAGCCGAGGTACCTTGTCTACGAGCATACAGCTATCAAAACAGTGGACGGGAGTTCGTCAGACAGGCTGGAAGACATCGCAGAACCTGATGATTATGCATACATCATGTTCACGTCAGGATCAACAGGCACTCCAAAGGGCATCAGGGTAACGCATCGCGCAGCCACGTCGCATCTCTCCTTTGAGCCCGCAAGGCTACATGCCCGTCCCGGTAGAAGGCATGCGCAGGTCTTTTCTCCGGGATTTGATGTCAACATCGCAGAAATCTTTGGCACATTATGTTACGGGGCGACCTTGGTCCTCAAAGACCCGGCGGATCCGTTCGCTCATCTCAGCCAAGTTGACGCCGCCATGATCACACCATCGTTTCTCTCAGTTCTGTCGCCAACGGAACTCCAGAATCTTGACAGCATATATCTGATTGGAGAGGCTGTCTCACAGAGCCTCGCCGATCGCTGGTCCCCTGGCAGAGTTCTGTACAACTTTTATGGCCCATGCGAATGCACCATTGCGGTCGCGTATACCAAACTCAAGATTGGGAGGCCCGTGACTCTCGGTAAAACTATCCCGCGCGTTGGATGCTATATTCTCGATCGCCTACTCCGGCCGGTTCCTGTGGGAGTCATTGGTGAGATCTGCCTTACCGGCCTGCAAACCATGGAAGGCTATATTGGACAGAACGCGGATGAGGCGACAAAGAGAGCGTTCGTGCATGATCCTTTCAGAAGACCAGGGGATCGCATGTATCGAACTGGAGACCTGGCATTCTGGACCGAGAATATGGAGATGCGGTTTGTCGGTCGAGCCGACCACCAAGTGAAAGTTCGAGGATATCGCATTGAGTTGGAAGAAATTGAGAATACGATACGACGATCCGATGATAATGTCAGCCAATCGGTGGCCATTGTCTACCGAGACACTATCTACGCATTTGTAACGCCACAGGGTGCACGCATCGATCAAATACAGCAGTGTTTGCGTCAGCACTTGCCAAGCTATGCAGTGCCTCAGCTGATAATTGCACTTGAAGCGTTTCCCACTACGCCGAACCAGAAGCTCGATCGTAAGGCGCTCATTAACCTTCTCGCACCCGTGTTCTCTCGTGAAAACGATACCACTGATCATACGGAACTCGTGGTTTCCCAAGTTTGGCGCGAAGTGATCGGGCTGGATGAAAAAATTGCGCTATCGATAGATGACGACTTCTTGGCTATTGGTGGAAACTCGTTGAGACAGATTGCTGCTGCTCAGAAAATTTGCTCAAAGTTGGGATGCAGAGTACCTCTGAGCTTGTTCATCACCAACAGAAGCATACGGTCTCTCGCAGCTTCTGTGAAGAAGCACCTGGCTCAGCAATCACTCTCAAGCACGACTTCGATCTCCTTGGCCGAGTTCTCGAACCAATGTCAATGTCCCAGCTCCAAATTGTCGTATCTTGAAAAGGAGTTTTTGAGAATGCAAAAACAGGCTTTGAATCCTTCCTCTTTCAACGTTGTGCATAGAGTTCGACTGCAGGGTGATGTGGATAGCCTTCTTCTCGAGCGCGCCTTGCAAACGGTTGTGTCAAAGCATGGTATTCTACGAGCGTCTTATGTAGAGGTGGACGGGGTGCCACAAAGAGTCATACGAAACAACACCATCCAGATCGACAGAATCGAATGTTCAAATGATGTAGCCGAGCTTCATGATTATATAGGTATGAAGTTTGAACTTTCTGGTATGCTAATGCGGATTGCACTGGTTATAAGAGGCGGTGCGACGGACATTATTCTCGTCCAGCATCACATTATAACCGACCAGGTATCGGTGCAGGTTTTCCTCACCAATTTGAGCATGGAGTATTGCACCTTGGCATGCCATGATGAGTCTGGGCAGGCAATTTGCACATCTGGCCATTCCACGAATGACTATCACGTCTGGGCACTATGGCGAGACATCCAGCTAAAACAGTCGCCTGAAAACGCCCACTGTGAATTTTGGAGATCACAGTTCGGTGAAAAAACCGAATCGATTCGTCTCGTTCAGCATCAGAAACATCTCACCGGAGAGTTTCACTCAGTCCCTCGGCGTTTGAAGCGTAACAGTTCCTCGGGATCAATCGAGGTCTACTTAGCAGCAACCGCACTCGCTTTTCGAAATGTTTCAGGATTGAATACTATTCGGCTTGGAGTACCTTTTTTGGACAGACTGGAGCCCGGAACGGAAAATATGATGGGTGTTTTCCTCGATGCTCTGCCTGTGTGTGTTCAGATGGAGCCACACACGGACATGCCGAGTCTACTGTCGACAATACGCACTACCTTGACCTCTGCTCTAGCACATGCGATCCCATCTTTTATGATCAAAGATATTGTGGGGATGGACTCCATATTTGAAGTCATGATTGTGTACAATCGATTCGAGGACCGGGTTACGCGGAACATGAGTATTCCAGGAGTATCCATCAGCGTCGAAGCGATGAGAACACAGGGGGCCAAATTTCCACTGCTGATTGAGTTTAACGAACATGTAGATCACGTCACACTTGAAATTGAGTACTCGGAGGATGTTTTGACACCCACTAGTCTGGCGCGGTTTGAACAAGGCATCTGCGATCTTTTGTATCGGCAAAGCGTAGTTAACTAGACGAGCTGTGTAGATTTCGTTTCTCTCTCCCTCCTTTGTCATTCTCATTCCATAATTTCTTCAAGACATGCATCATTGAAAATAAATTTAGATTCAGTCTCTCCGAATTCCTGGAGACAATCCCGAAGGCGATCTAGGCCGCGGCTGAGCTTCTCCCTGTCGCAGCCATAGCAAATTCGGAACCACCCGGGCATTTTGCAATGGTAATCCGTACCGGCAGAAAGAACCAGCCCATTCCGACGCAGAATTGCTTGAAACAACCATTCGTCGTCGACGGATGTCCTGTCGCCGCAGAGTTTGGCAAATATATACATGCCGCACTCTGCGGAAACGAATTCAATACGATGTTTGTTGAGGAAATCCTCCATCACCGTATATGCTGACTTGAGCAGTCCCCTACCGTAGGTATTTACGAATTGAAGATTTCCATCCGTGAGTATGAATTTTTGAGCCACGAGGGTAGCCATGGTTGATGTCTGGCAGTGAGTACTCAACGCACCGCTCATCACCACAGCCTTGTTGTCCTGGCTGACAAAGGCTCCCTGATGAATGGAATAAGAGTAAGGTTAGAAAGTGGCATGACAAGATGTTGCGTCAGTCGACTCACCAAGCGAATGCCATTACAGCCGAAGTCTTTGCTCAAGCTGTATACTACATGAACGAGGCCCCTCGCATGGGATGCGTCCAGTGATAGTGCAGAAACAAAACCAGCGCAAGGGTTCTCCGATGTAGGCTGTACGTGCTGAGAAAGTGCGTAGACTTCATCAGATATCAGATGGATTTGTCTTTCTGCGCAGAAGTCGAGAAGAGCTTGGAGAGTTTCTCGTGGGTAGTTGCGGCCTAGTGGATTGTGAGGATTGCAAATGATCATAGCCTTGACGAGAACTGGTGCAGAAAGGAGGGCCTTCGAATAATGGTGGATACTTTCTACACGGAAGAAGTCCTCATGCGGCACCCTAACAACGACAGCTTTGGCATCGTTATGAACCGATATGCTAAGGTCGAGGCCAGGCCAGTATGGTGCCGCAATCAAGATGCCGTCTCCTGGATCACATATCGCCTCGATCAGTGCATTCAAGGCAAAGCATCCACCGGCACCCAAGACAATATGGGACTTGTCCACTTGGGCGTGAGGTTGGAAATGGGAATTCACGAGGTCCGCAATCAGACCACGGACCCTGGGACAGCCACCAACTCCTTCGCTGTAAGCTAGCTCCTGGAATAAAGCGTGAGCTACTGCTTTACAGGCTCCTTGTTTGAGGCTTCGTCTTTGATCAGCTTACCTGGCTAGACCAAGTACTTGCATCAAATGCGGCTTGGAATTCTGGGAGCAGCTCTTCCATCAAGAGCTGGTTCTCCGCTGTGCTCAAGTCAATGACGGAAGTATCTCCATAGAGGAGCGCACCATGATTCCTCAAGAGCTCCGGTATCAGCGTCTGATTACGCTTCAAGCAGCGCTTTGACATCATTTTGACAAAAGAAGTATGAAGGATCGGGTACAATGAGGTATGCAAAAGTGAGGTGAGGCCGTCACGACTCACTTGCCCCTCAACCGAGCTTAACAGATATAAGGCGCCCGGCTTAGTTGAGATACTCGCCGAGCTGAGCCTCAACTCGGCGAATCATCTAGCTTTTTGTCAATGGACACTGTGGAGCTAATACATACTGGGATTATTGGAGGCCGCTGGATGTGTGTGACTGTCTTACTTTGCCATTATTTGCGCCCCAACTACTTCCCAAAGTAGAAGAGCAATGCGAAGAAGAAGACGTCTTACGGAGAATGAACGAGGCTCTGAGTCGGATAACAACTGAAGGCCCTCGTCCATAAAGAATAAAAAGTCTCCCTACGATTTCGTTCAGGGGTAACTGAATGGCCCTCGTTGAGTCGTTCAAGTTGTTTGAGACTTAAAACAGTCCCTTGCGATACGTGCGATACGTTACACGACAGTTATGCCCTTGATGTATGTACTGCACAGAGATATACCAAATTGGTCATTTGACGTAACTATCTCAGGAGAACATCAGACTAACTGAAGCAGGTTTGAGACCATACTTTCCCGGGTCAAATGGACCGCAAATGTAAGAAAAGAGCAAGCCCCTTTCCAAAGCCAAGGTCAGTTCCTTGATAAATTAAAATGCTAACATCCATGCTCAGACCATCGTCGCAAGATGGACAACACTTTATGAATACGAGTATCCACGTACAGCCAATGAAAACACTGGGATAGATAAAGAGTACCACAGGAGATTGTGGGATGAGGATATCGGAGCGATGCTGGTCTCCATGATGAGGCTGGCTGGATACTCAGAAGACTCCCAGAAAACTCATCGTATCTTCTTCAAGGAACAGGTTGCACGCTCGCTAGGGCCCTACCCGAAAACGTATCCGCACCAGTCAGCTTGGGAAAGCTTCATGACAGACGACCATACTCCCGTAGAGATGAGTTGGAGCTGGTCCGGAAACACAGCTACTCCGGTTGTTCGATACGCCGCGGAGCCCATCAGCTGGCGTGCAGGCACCGCATCAGATCCGTTCAATAGAAAAGCGACGGCAGAGTGTTTGGCTAACACGGCGCCGTTTGCTCCCAGCCTCGATCTGCAATGGTACAGGCACTTTCTGAAACATCTTGTTGCCGACGATGCAGACGGGCAACACGATATGGCGGATCAACTTTCACAAGAATTCATCGCGTTTGATCTGAACAAAGGCAGTATGGCTGTCAAATACTACTTCTTGCCGACTCTCAAGTCCCTTTCTTGTGGAAAGACGAACCTCGAGTTGATGGAAGAGGGTATTTTGAGCTTGCCCGAAGCCGATGAGGCAGTGCGCAGTTCGCTCAAGACACTTACCACGTACATCAGGGCTTACCCGCAAGATGAACAGCCCCAGGCTGAGATATTCGCGGTTGACTGCGTCCATCCAGCCAACTCACGCCTGAAAATCTACGTCCGGTCTCGAAAGACGACCTTCGACAGCATGCTGGAAATAATGACTCTGGGCGGCCAGACGCCTGACCTTACTCAAGACGCCATCGACTCTCTGAGGGAGCTCTGGTGTGCTTGCTTCGCGCTCCCGAATGACCCCGGTGTAACGTCGAAGCCTCTCCGGAGCAAGGAGCACCGCACGGGTGGTCTTTTATATTACTTTGAACTAAGACCTGGGGCCGCGCTGCCAACATCCAAGGTGTATCTGCCGGTAAGACACTACGGAAAGACGGACGATCAGATCGCGCGCGGATTGTCCAGCTATCTGTCCAAGCGGGGTCAACGTCTAGAAGGGGGTTTGTCGTACTACGAGGGTGTCAGGAGAATTTGGTAAGTCAGCCCTCGATCCTGGGCAAGTTTCGAACACAATCTATACTGGCAGACAAGTTGACCGACGATACAGCAAGCATCGAAATTTGAAGCAGGGCCTTGGGTTCCAGACATACATTACCTGTGCGGTCAAGAAGGGGGTTGTGTCTGTCAATGCGTATTTTAATCCGGAAACATGTCAGTATCCAAGGGGTTGATGCTTGACAACGGAGATGAAGTCGAGATCTTGATTCTTCCTGGGCCCGGGTCTTTCACTCAGTTCGAACCTCATGTCTAGAAAGAGTTTCGTTGTAGTTTTGTATGTTTTGTCTGGATCATACTTCTCCCGACCTAGAATTAGTCTTGTTATGTCAGATAGAGTTTGATTTGTACATGCTTCTCTCATGCACTGATGCAAGAGCCTAAAATAGGTCGATGGTCTCTACGTTTACTGAGGAGCTTTCCCCGCCCGAGTCGATGGAGATAGTAGCGATGCTTGGCTTAGTTAGGTCTTGTCATCATCGCTTTCTGGCTGCTTCGATGAATGCTGCCCAATCCATTGAGCCAAGTGTACCTTCGCCAGGTCTGAACACATCTCCATCGTACATCTACCGACGTTCCGAAAGCAACACCCACACGGTAGAGCGAAAATGACTCACCTCTCCCACGACCCGAGCGCAAAGCTAGGAAAGACTATTGCATAGACTTAAACCGACTAATGGAGTGATATGTTCTGCCAATACTGTGCAAAGAATTGCCCTGCCACGTGCTACATGAAGCAACGGCCCCTACTTTTGAGGCTGATCGGCCTTTGAGAAGAAAAGTCCCGCCATAGTTCGACTTTCCGAAATGATCAGATGATCGCCCTACTAATTTGTGTTTTGACTGGTGGTCCACGACCAAAGGCACTTCGGAAATACGCACGCAATGGAACGACGTCAAATACAGAGTGCGCTTGAGAGTCCTTGTCCGAGTGGCTGAAGCTCTTAGCCTCGGTGCTTATTACTAACAATGCCCTCGAATGTGAGTCGCCGATGTAAGCGGTGGCCTGACAGCCAAGACCAGTGTCAGGATATAACGAGACGCGATACGAAATGTATTGCAAAAATCTATTCTATGAATCATGATGGCAGCAACTTCGAGGGCGGCAGATCCATCATACATTTTCCATCTGCCACCATGATGTTCAAAATGGTTATGCTTAAGGACGTGTTTCCGATACTCGTGTTTCTGGTAGCTCTGCGACTGTTCAAGTCACAATTTGCCCAGTGGATGATTGAATCGATCGTCACGGTAAGGCGTCTCCGTACTGACAGACAGTGTACTCATTACTGCGTTTTCAAGGCGGAGCTAACGGCAACGATGTCTCAGAAACTTTTACAAGTTTTGAATCCCGTGCATGACAGTCTGGGGAAAGGGATCCCTGGTCCAAGATGGCAGTATCTGAATGGCCAAACGCTGGATAAGTTCTTGAACGGCCGTCGGAAGGTTCAAGAGTGGCAAAAGTATGGCCCTGTGTATCGTATATGGGCAGGGACGACTCCTGAAATGTATGTGCCGAGGATAGCGTGGATGTTACATCTTCGTTCAAGTCTGCCTTTGTTTTCTGACCCAATCTCAGAGTCATTACAAAGCCCGAGGATGTGCGAGCTTTCCACGACGATTCCAGTTGCCACAACAAAGCGCGATCAAGCAACGCGGGATGGCTGTTCCACCAGTTATTAGGAGAATGCATGGGCCTCATCAGCGGAATACGATGGGTCAAGGTTCGCTCCGAGTTTGGACCTGCCTTTAGCCACTCTGGCATCACCATGAAAGCCGCGGAAGTGAGCAACGATGCCCGATGTTATGTGAACAAATTAGACAAGTCTAGGAGCTCTTCGTTCACTGTCCGGGCGGCAGAGGCCGTGGCGCGGTTTCCATTTTTCTGCACGGCCACGCATCTGTATGGCGAGCTCAGCGAGGAGGAGCGAAATGAACTTTGGAAGCTGGGCCAGCAGAATCTGAAAATGATGGGACACGTGCTTTCTGGCGGATTGTTTCGATTCTCAATGGCGCGATGGCTTTATAGAAGCGCGATCCAAGACCTCGAAAGCTTTCTGGGTGACTGGACCAGTTTCAATAAGCGTGTTTATAAGAAAAAAGTCAGTTGCGGAGCGAAGACCCCAATCGTTTCGGTATGGAAGAAGGTCATTGACGGCGACTTGACACGAGAAGAAGTTGGTAAACCCACAATCACGCATATACTTACATGTACTGATGCATAGCTGACACTCACCACCAGGCTATCCACACGTTGAGCGAAATTCTCTTTGCGAACCTCGACGTCGCCACCGGCAATCTATCCTGGCTCGTCATTTACTTAGCGGCAAATGAAGACATCCAGCGACAAGTTGTGGAAGAAATTTCGCAGCACAGACACGAACTTGATCGCTACTGTGCGCGAAAAGACACCTTGTTAGCATATTGTGTCCTAGAGACACTTCGACTACGGCCTTTTACAGGTAAAGACGCTGAGAATTCTAGGTTTACATCAATTGAGAACGCATAAACACTGACATGTCCTCCCAAGCGTTCTCCATACCGGAAAGCTCACCAAATCAGAAGGTGTTGCACGGCTTCACGGTGCCTGGAAACGTAAATAAGCAAACGTGAGCCTAGAAGCATAGAACCGTGGAGCTAACCGTGTCATAGACGTCCGTAGTTGTCAATACGTTGGCTATCAACTACAATGCTGCCTTTTGGGGCGACAAGGCGGAAGTGTTTTCGCCGAACCGCTTCCACTCAATCAATCGGCTTGCTGTACGTCCTAGCTTTCTCTTCCTATTGTGCAATGCAAATAGATGTGCTGATGCAGAAATACGTGGTGTGGACAGCTGCGGTATAATCTGTTCACCTTTGGCATGGGCACAAGGAAGTGTCTTGGCTCGCACTTTGCGGAGATGATGATGAAGTATTTTGCCATGCATCTGCTCAATCGGTTTTCTCTGCATATTCCAGTAGAGAAGGATGGATCCGAGGCGCAAACGGAGGATACGTCAATGAGCACATGGGTGCCAATTTCGGACAACGAGGTTGCTCTGCAAAAGCGGACAGTGGGCTTGTTTTGATTGCTAGAGTTGACATGGCAAAGAAAGATCTTGTTGGCCCATGCCTTTGTTCGAAATTGTGTGTCAGATTCAAAGAGTAATTTTGCTGATGAGTGTTCTTGTATTGATTGTTGTGATCACTGATCTTGTGTGTTCCCAATCTCTTCTGGAGGAGCCATTTGAAGAACAGAGGTAGCACGAGCAAGACAATACTGCATGAGGTTGCCATCTGTCCAGATTCCCTCTGCAATTTAGCGTCTTTCCGACTATTGCGACAATCAGGCTAGGTCGGATGGCACCATCATCGGAAGTGTTGCTGAGATCCATGGCCAATGGGTTTTGGAACACAATTCAAATTCTACATCCAGTGCCGCAAGGTATTTTCCAGTAGTTTGCGTTTTCCCTGGGAGTTCTGTTCAACAGATAAGCCGCAGCCCTCGTTATTTCCGGCCACAATTGTGTCAGGAGATGAGCATCCAATCTCATCTCGCGTACCTTTTCCTTGTTGACACCCCCTGAGCGTTCTACCCCTCCATTTTGCGATTACGTGTCTGGGGCGGAAGGCTCAATTGTGATACCCTGTGTGACTAACCAACGATTCACCAAGTCTATCCCAGACCTGGTAGACTGAGGCGCGACGTTCGATCAAATTGATCCAAGGCACCAAATCCTGCTGATCGCGCAGGAAAGCGGTCTTTTCGTTTGTAGGAAAGATAGAGGTCGACATTTTGGCGATAGATCGGAAATATTCTCAAATGCTTAGTAGAGGGTTTGAGTTGGCGCTTGAGGGAGATGCCGTGGTATTTGCGGAAACTTCATCCCAGATCCAATCAATCATGAGTCGGGCA